>JAJHUR010085602.1:10189-35941 GCA_027495735.1 Lutjanus campechanus
CTACGAACACCATGACCTGGATGACTGAGAACCTTCACAGACACAGGGATCGCTTTCAGAGCAGTTTTATGAACGAGAGAAACACAATTTAAAAGCCAATTAAAATGCACCTGAATTTACAGGGTCTAACTAATTAAACACTTTGAAGAGACTGTTTTTACTCTGTAAGTCCAACAAGTTGTTCTCCAACCAGATGGATGAATTTGTCCCTTAAAATAATCTGAACTGTCCCTTTAATTAGTTCCTAGTGCAGTCTAAAGACAATATTCACTTGGATTTAAATTGAGTTTTTCTATCAAGAACATGTTTTTGTTTCAATTTAATCGGTAATTAATCAGAAATTACGGACCCGTAAAATGCTAAAATACATTTTTAGTTTGTCTGTTTTTGTTAAAAGATTCACAGATTAATTACAAGAAGCCAATTTTAAGTGTTTGTTTTCAAAATTTTAAAGGGGTACAAATGTCAGATTGGTTGAAATAGACCTGCTACTTTAAAGCAGTGAAACGATGGAGTATGTCGGTGCTGAACAGACCTCGGATCGTAGACGCCGGGTGTCCGACACGACTGTCCGGCGCAGGACTGCAGCATCATCAGCCGATGGTTCATCTTCTCCAGGACTTCCTGGTCGATGGTCTTTGCGATGTTGGACAGCTGGTAGGGGTCTGCGGTCACGTTGTAGACTTCTACAAACACCTACAGAGGACAAACAGCCACAAACAGAATAAAATCTCCTACAGTGTCATTCTTCATGCTGCCACTAGATGGAGCCAGAGTATTAAATGTTACCATACAGAAAAGGTAAAAGAAAGTTATTTCATTGTAAACACTGTAAAATAAACATTTCTCTGCACCTCATTATCGTCAAACTCGCAGTACTGCAGGTTGGTCGAGGGGGCGACTGTGCGCACACACGCGTAGGTGTTGTTGTACGAGTCCTCACACACACAGTCTGGGAAACACTCCTGCAGAAAAAAACAAACAGGTGGAAGAAAGAGGGAAATTTTAGTTTTCTGCTCAGACCTTTCCTTCACATTATTCACATTATTAAAGTTTCATCCTTTACCGACACTCCTGGTCCCAGCAGAGGACAGGCGGGGTCGGACACGTTGCTTCCTTCTCCTTCATACTCCACCAGGATGTCTGTCCTCCAGCTGCTGCTGTTCATCTTCCCCTCCTGGTGACACAGACACATGAAAATTGAATTTGTGCATAATAATCATGTTTTAGTAACAATTATTTATTAATGTCACTGATTTTGTAAATTTCACCTCTGCAACTTTAACATTATTTCCACTTTATGATTAGAATAAGGTCTCTAAAATAAAGGCAGCTTTTATTTCTCCTCAGAGGAACAGTCAATTGTTGCAGCAGCACAAGAGCAGAAATAAGTACAGATATGAATACAAAATAAAAAATTAAAATAGAAAACTTAAAGTTATAAGGTGAACAGTACACATACATACAGTACCTACGACCAGTGTTGTACTTCAACTAATAAAGAACTGTCTCAAGTAACATTTAATAGTGATGTGATTAGTAGGACCCAGAATAATATAATTTAGTGACGATACTTGTTTGTTTGTATAAAATAGGATGTAGGATGTAATAAAAAGTACAACATTATAACATGATATGGGATATAAAATATAAGGTGAACTATAGTAATCTAGTACAACATAATGTATAGAAAGGTATAGCACAGAATATAAAATATGAAGTATACTGTAGTATGAGCAGAGAACAGTCTAATATAAAATGAATAATAATAATAAATATAGCATACTGTTTAAGAAACATATGTATTTGGTGTTTGTATTTCAGATTCTCTTATTTTTTGTGTGTATTTTATAAATAAATAAAGAGATATTTAATCCTCTGGGAATATTTGTGTATTTTGAATATTTAATGACTGGTATACATTTACCTTTATTTTTTTATTTTTACTATTTAATTACTGGTATAAATTTGTGTTTAACTTGAATAATTACTAACTGGTATAGATTTTCTGTTTATTTTGAATATTTAATAACTTGTATGTTGTAACTTGATTTATTTATTTATTTTTTTTTAACTCTGCTCCTTTTAAAACGATGGATATTTGTAGTTTGGAGGTTGAACTTAAATGCCATTTTGTTTACACTTCATAATAAATGTTTGAAAGTGAATTTGATATGATTTGAAAAATATAACAACAAAAACTTTAAATGTGAGCAGGGACTCGTCTGAACCAGGCAAAGAAACAAAACAAAACAAAAACAAAACTGAATCTTTGGGTTTGATTTAGTTGAGGAGAAGATTTTGGAGCTGATATCTTGTTTTTCCAGCATGTGAACGATCCAACAGGAGAATGAAGGCTTGTTGTTTATGACCGAGTTAAGGAGATAACGACATTAAGCTTTAACAGAATGAATTAAGTGAAATCACAGGCTGGCAGCGTGATGCTTCATCTCTCTGTCCTCATCATGACATTACGTCTATTTTTATCAATCGGTGATCTCACCAGGACGGGCAGGAAGGACATGCCGTCCATCTGCGTTTTGTTGACGTCCAAGCCGGCGATGTCCAGCATGGTCGGACCGAGGTCGACGTTCGCCACCAGCATCTGAAAAAAAACAAAACAGGGATTCATTTAGTTTAATTCAGCTGCGTAAATGTAGCATCAGTGCTACAAAGAGCATAAGAGGAAGAAAGAGCACATTTTTTAGTGTTTTTTACTACTTTTACTTTGAGGAAATCAGGTGGCATTTAAAAAAGTTTAATAAAATTTTATTAATTATGTTTTAATTCTTGTGCATGCTTGTATATTCATATATAACTACGCATCGTTTATGCTTCTTGAAAAGCTGATCTGTGAAAAGGAAACAAGATATCTGTATTCTGGTATGTAATTATTAATAAAGTACTATCTGTTTTTGTAAAAGTGGTATCAGAAAATACACACTGAAGTGAATGAAATAAATGGAATTAAACTAAACTAAACTAGCCCACTTTCAGGGATGCATTTCAGACTAAAGACCAGTTAACTGGGGGATGGCTCGTCCACCTGGGGACAAAAGCCGTGTCCCCAATCAGGAAAGCAATGATTTTTGGATCACAGAGGTTTTTGATATCTTCGGTAGTAGTAGTATTCCATATGTACGTCTGTTTTTGTGTCAAGGTATTTTCCTTTGCCCACATGACCTGATACAAGGATCTACATGATGATGTTGCTGTATTTAAACCCCGAGGTTGAAGGAGAGTTAAAGTTAGAGTAAGACTCCAGGAAATGAACGTGTTTCTATGTGATGTCTCCAAAGGTGGCCTAAGTTGACGTGTGTGTGTGTTTGTGTTTGTGTTTGTGTTTGTGTACCTGGCTGGTCTGGTTGGGTTTGATATTCGGTCCTCTGACCATGAGAGGAACTCTGATGTCGAACTCGTAGAGCTGCCTTTTATCCAGAGGAAGAGAGAACTGACCTGAAACGGAGGGAGAGACGTGAAGAAACCAGAGACACTTTGACTCAAAACTTCTCTGTGTGTCTCACAACTGGATCATTTCTTTCACTCAGCTGATCAACATTTATATGAGCCGTGAACTTGTGATGTTTGAGAAATGTTTGTTCATTTGTGTTCACACAGGTCTCTTGTGAGGGTAGATTTGATTAGATCTGATTTGATCTCTTAAGTGAAACTAAATTATCTCAACAAAAGATCAGTAGTTGGTAAAAACTTTTTTCAAAACTTCAAAACAGAGTTTGAGTTGGGCTCAAAACTTTTCAGTACGCTGCCATGAAATTTTGAGTATGTCTTAACTTTTTCAAAGACCTACAACAATGATAACGGAACTGTAGTCTCATCCGGACGCCGCTTGCTACTGTCGCCCATAATCGGACACTTCTGGTGCTGCTTGTTTATAGCGACAACAGCTAAAACACCGGCGATGGCGCCCTTTTACCGACTCGGGTAAAAACAAGGGCTAAAGTAAACTGTCAAAACGTCAAACTGCTAGAAAGGTAAGAAGTTAGACTTTACTTTAACAGAATTATATTGGCTGAAAACATTACATGATCATTTATATTCAGTCAAAGGGAAACTGTAGCAAAAAGGTGTCCGGTTGTGGACACAATTACGTTAAATGAAAATTAAAACGGTAAAAAAGTCACAGGGAGCTACTGGAGATCCGTTAAAGAGCTGCATGCAGCTGCAGACTCTCGGCCTAAGTGACAAACCCAATTAAACTGTCATGTTTCTCCTTTTTGTGACCAGTCTGACAAAATACTTTAATCTGAAAATATCAATGCCTGCATGCTGCTCCATCCACACTTTATTTACTTCTGTCCAAATTTAATTTCACTCACATCTGTTAAGAAAGATTTGATAAACAGGAGTAAACATCTGCTTCTTGACAGCAGCTACACATGTTTGTGTGTGCAGCTACATACCTGTGTGGTAGCCGTTGTCTGAGGTAAAGAAGACGTACGTGTTGTCCAGTTCACCTCTGACCTCCAACCTCTTCACTATTTTCTCCACCAGGTCGTCCACTGACAGCAAAGTTCGCCACCTACAGGCGAGGAAGAACAACAAGACACCTGCAGTGAAACCACACTGAACGAAGGAACAAATTACAGAAAAACACACCTCATAAAATACTACAATAACTATCAGACACACAACCATTTTATCGGCAGACAAGGAGAGGAAGAGGAAGGCGAGGAGCAGCAAAAACTCACCGTTTCCTGAAAGCATCATCCAGAAACTGAACAGACGAGTTGGTCATGGGGGTTTTAGCCTGTCTGATCAACCAGTGTTTGTCCTGAAGAAGAGACAGAAAGAAAATATTCTGACTACTGAATCAACTGAAAACACAGGACGGGACATCTTTCACTGCTTAATTTGTATCTTGGCCTGACTGGAGGATCAAAAAAAAGTCCCATGTGAAGTCGTACCTTCCCGTGGATGTTGAAGTTGGGGTCTCTGGGAGCCTTGGTGCTGTTGAAGCGGTCCTGGTACTGAGGAGCCGCCGTCCACGGGGAGTGGGGGGCCGGCGTGGACACCATCATGAAGAACGGCTGGAAGTTGGATTTATGTTGGAGGAAGTCCAGAGACATGTTGGCCTGAGAGAGAAAGGAGAGGGACACAGAGATGCACAAGTTGTTTGATTTCATTCTGGTTTGAAAACTGTGAGTTTGTTTAATCGGTGGTGGAGAAAGTGTTTAGATCCTCTCCAGCAAACACAGAGATGCTGAATGACTGTTTGAACATCCAATCATCCATTCATCTAAAATAGTTAAAAGTTGTGTCAATTATTCATCATAAAAACTGATGATGTATCTGTGAAGCCCCCACTAATGCTGAAAGGTGCAGACAGGTTTTGGAGCAACATATGCTGCCGTCCAGACGCCGTCTGTTTCAGAGACGTCCCTGCTTATCTCAGCGAGACAAAGCTAAGACGTACTCTGCTTCTGTTACATCAGCGTGGGTTTGGGTGCTAGATTTACCTGTCTGCAGTCCAGACCTGTCTAAAATTTTTATCTGGAAATGATATCCCCAAAACTCTGCAACACACACCGAAAGAAATCTAGATGGATAAACAGCACTACAGGTCAGGGGACAAATACGTATTTTTGATTTTGGGGTGAAATGTCCCTTTAAAGTGGAGTTCACTTTGTTTCACTTTTCTTTAACTTTCATCCCACAAAAAGACATAAATGCAACATAATTTCAATTCTTAAAAGAAAATAATGTCAATTGTTCATAAGACAACAGTTTTGTAACACTGTAACGATTCCAGTCAACATGTATTAAAGATAAAATATGAAGAAAACCAGGAAACATGTTCAGGTGTTTGATTCGATGAACATGAAACATGCGTCAGTTTTCTCACCAGCACGTCTGTCAGGTAATCTTTGCTGTAGTCCGCTCCATGTTTCTGAGCCTTTCCATTCACTGACAGAGTGTAGTTGTAGTATTTAGAGTTCTTCTCCTGGAAAACACAAACAACTTCCATCAAATACTCTTATTTGGAAATTAAGCACTTTCACACTTCTGTAACCTGTTCCACCAGCTGTGTGTAAGTTCAAACTTAGCCTACTTACAGCATAAATTATTATCAATTTGTGATTTATGCATTACTTAAATAAATACAATAAAATAGTATATATGTATAAATCATAAAATGTCACAGATTGTACTCAGTAATGGTAAAAACAAAGTTTTTCTGCCACACAGCATCATTTTTTCATTTGTTGCAGCCATTTTGCAGCACAGTCATCCAGCGCAGACTAAGTTCATTGATATAATATTTTCATATCGATCTAGCTTACTAAAACGTGCTATGATGCCAAGTGGTCCAAGCCTGTCAAAAAGCTAAAGCGCACCGTAACCATGACGATGAAAACTTCTGTCTTTGATTGTTGACTGGCAACTTGCCAGAGTTAAGACTTCACGCCCGACCTAGGGCTGCAAATGTCGTGCATTTTCAAATCGTCTAAGGAAAATGCATAAATCAATTAATCATTAATAGGATTAATTAATAATTTTTTCCAGTCTTTTTTTTCTCATTTTAATCATTAACTTCCCTGCTCCAAACTATTTAGATTATGCTCGAAGTAATCATTAGGCAACCAAATCTAGTAGCTGCTTCAGTTACAAACTAACTTGTAGTTTCTACGACTCTTGTGTCGACTTAAAACTTACTTAAATTTGGTGCAGACCAGTGTTGTTCATTTTACAGCAGACACATGAGCCTTTAACAGAGCCAGTGTTTTTATTTTCCCATAAAATCTTCTTGCATTAATGAAACACATATCTGCTGAGTGTGATTTAACTGTTCTGCTCTGCTACACATGTAAACCTTATCATTTATGTGTAAAAGGTGCAAAAACTATTAAGTCTGTAGTTTCATATTGTTCTTTGGATTCTGGGGAACAGTGACTGATATTAGTCTGATCCAGTATTCTTCTTTAATAGTTCTACTTTACCAGACTGTACCAGTCCCTTCTGAGTGCTCCTGCTGCTGGAGAGGCCTCGAGTTAAACCAAGAATTGTGTGTTTAAGTGCACCGAGAGTCAAATTCCTTGTGTGTGGACACATACTTGGCCAATAAAGCTGATTCTGATTCTGAATAGGCTTTATTCTACAATAGTTTATCCCACTTCAAAAAAAAAAAAAAGCTTTCAAGAAGCACATCTTATTAACTGTAGTTAAATTTTGGGTTTTAGTTGTACAGAGTTGCAGAAAACAATGAATTAGGATCAGTCCTTGTTAGTGAAAATGTTTGTAGAAAGCACTGAACTGAGGCTGCATTTAGAGCACGAGAAAACAATAATTTGGTGGAGTAAATAATACTTAGTGTGTCTTTAAGTGGTCAGCACTCACAGGCTTTCCTCAAGTGCTGACTGCATGTACTGTAATTTAGCAGCGTGCTGTATTTAGTGAAGTGCATGCAGTGATGGAAACTGATTATTCTTGTGACACAAGATGCTCTGTAAAGAAATTCTGCTTTGAGTGCTGCTTTAACTCCTCACCGTGTGCCCTTTGATTCAAGCTTTTTTCTGAAAGTCAAGTCTCAGATTACAAACTTTCATTTCAGATTAATCGTGGTCACATGTACTGAGCGGACATGTGATCTAAACAGGTTTTTCAGATCAGCGCTCTGGGCGTCACGGTGGCTGTTTGACACGGCGTCCGCTGACCCGCTCCTGCAGAATGAAAACCACACAAACTGCACGAGTCCGTCTCCGTGTTTCATGATAAGCCGCCGAGTCATGAGACCGGTTCTCACATCTGTGTTTGTTCAGTAACAGTGAAGATAAACTCGTCTCTCTGCAGCTGTTTGTGACCTCTGAACAATGACTTCTGCACACCAGTCAGATACGTACGGGAAATTCAAGAAAATCTAATTTTAGCCAGTCTGGCTTCTTCTGCAGAGAGACTCAGAGAGAGAGACACAGAGAGAGTGACGTATGAAGTAGACTGAACTCTGAAGCACTGTTACACCCAAACATTTCTTTTTCTTTTTAAGAACCTGTTTTAAGAACCTTTTATCAATTACAAGTTACTAAAACTGTCCAATGGAGCCCAGGACGATGATTAGAAGAGTAAGGTTAATGGTTTCCCACAGATAATCAGTGTAATATGGAAATATTTTACATTATAGACCAAAATTAACCCAAAATCATTGTTCTGAGTCATATGCAGGAGAAAAGTCTGGGAGTATTTTGTGCATTAGCGTCTTACCTCCCTGTAAACGACATATCACAAGCTTCATGGTATTGTGACTTGCTTGGAAGTTCTTGAATTGAGCTGAGCTGGATTTTAATCAGGTTTTTATTGACAGGGCCGGTTTAATGTTTAGAAGCTTTATTCTGTCTAAATCTGGTCCATGATGGCAGACAGGAAGGAGCCTCTGGGTAAATTTGTGTGTCTGAAAGGTTAAAAGTTTCCGTCTCACCAGTCCGACCCAGAAGTTCCAGCCTGGAGGAACGTGCTCGACTCCACCAGCGTCTGAGTGCCCGTACTGAAACACACAAACAGCACACAAAAAGATATGATAAGAGTTTTTGGATCCCTGTTAGGAAATTTGGCATCACAGCAGGAAAGAACAAGATACACATAAGAAGAAAAATGTTTAAAATATGTTTAAAAACAAAGCTACAGAACTATATTCAGCGTGCTTCTAACAACCACTGTGGATAAATATGTGCAAAATCAGATCAGACACATTTTTCAACAATCTGATCACCCAAATTACAATAAAAACAACAACAGGAAGGTCAACTTCATTTTGACTTTGAAATCAAATTATCCAGAAATTTGAAGAGACGGAGAAGATGAGAGTTTACTTTGCTTTGAACGAAACTCAGCTCAGCATCGTCTGCATAGCAACACACAACCTTCACACAGGAACAATAAAACAACACAGATAACAACAATAAAACTTAAAAAAAAATAAAAAATCCATAACAAGTAGTCTGTATAATGAAGTAAAGAAACATGAAGGATAAAAATAATGTAGAAACCAATGACTGAAGCTTACAGAACTTACGTTAAAACATTCACCAGTATATTGTCTTAAGCAGTGCGGTAATACGATCCATTTTCTTTGTTTTAGTTCAAACTCGGGTCGCAGCGACCTGAACTAGCTGTAGTTTTCTTATAGACTTTTTCCATAATTCAGCAAAAAGGGAATTGCGGCAGTCTAAACGGTGAATAATAAACGTCTGCATTTCTGCATCTTTGAGTTAAAAAAGGTCAGACTTTATTCCTATGTTCCTAAGATTTAAAAAAAGGAAGTTTTAATGATGTTGTTAAAAAGAGAAATGAAATTTAAAGCAGAATCTAAAATCTCTCCCAAAATCGTGATGCTAATTTTCATCTGTCTGCTAAGGCCATCGAGCCATCGAGTACTTGGTGCAGTTTTATTCTTTCACAAGTTGACTTTGCTGAACTTTAAGGGGTCAGAAGTCAAAAATGTTTTGAAATACTGAGATAAAGGGAAGGAGGGAGGAGGGGAAGTGGAAAAACCTTCTGACCGTCTGTTAATCTCAAGGGTAGAGGCAGCTTCCACAGTTGGACTTTATCATGACATTAAATCTCATGAAAGAACATCTTGTGATTTTTTTCACCTTTAACTAGCAGAGTGGCAACACTCAGGCAACAGATGGTGAAGCACCTACTGCAACGCCACCACAACTGCCAGATGCAACAAGTATTTATTTGCAAAACTCAGCCAACATTAACATGACCCCCGCACGTACGTTGTCCTGAGCTACAACAAGATTTCAAACTGAAGCAGTTGTTCATCACTTGCAGCCCCTGGTGGCCCATCAAAACTGCTGCTAAATACATCTCTCCTATCATGTATTGTTTTATACACATTTGGCTTGATGATGTTTCATTACTACTATTATACAGCTAGTATGGATCATGATCATGTTTCCAGCTGAGAGTCGGCTCCAAATCTTTCTCCAGTCTTTCAGAATTGTTCGCTTCCAATCTTATCAGTTCCTTTTATCTATTAATCTCTTTTTGCAGGCATGTTGTTCTAACATTTGCACATTTGAAAAGCGATTGCTGGAAACGTGCAACACTAAGGAGACATGGCACAGAGAGAGGACACAGTCCAAAGCGTGGCTTCATGTCATGAAGAAAGATGACAAAAGACCTCGCTGTAATGTCTGTAAAATGATATTTTCAAGTCAGGGTGGAAACATCAGCAACATGTCCTGTGTTATGACAACATTGACACAATACAGGCAGGCTGAGCAGATCAGTTTTTCTTTGAGAAAACCTGAATGAAAACTAACGCTGTACAAATATTCTTTCATTTAATCCAGTGGAGCTTTTGCTCCCCTGAGTCACATGACTTTTTTCTACACAGTGTTCAGACTCAAGAGAAAATAAAACAGTCACACTGATGCTGACAATCTGTGACTGGCTGCTTTTTTTCCCAAAGACAATAAGTGATTGAAAAAGAAACAGACCCATAAGCAGAATTGATAATGGGATTGGTATTTCCATCTCTCACCCTGAAGCAGTTCCTTTTACGAGCAGGTTCATGAACAACAGGAAGTGCAATTAGCAGATATAAAACACAACTAATGCATTAAGGGAAATGATTCGTCACTTCCTTCTTTCCTCAGATAGTTTTTTTTTCATCTTGAAAAATTAAAAGCAACACTTCATCCTTAACACCTGGACAATCAGACAAACATGTTGCAGTCAGTATAAACCAATAAAAAGGCGGTTTATGGAGTCGTATCGTCTCTTACCTGGTTAAGATATTTCCCAGCGAAGAAGGTCTGGTAGCCGGCGCTCGCCTTCAGCAGGGCGGGGAAGGTGTGGGCCTCCTCGCTCTTCTGCCAGGCTACGCTGCTGCAGTTTCCCTCTAACGTGTTGTTGATGACGTGGTGGTTGTGGGGGTATTTCCCCGTCAGGATGCTGGCTCGACTGGGGCAGCACAGCGGGCTGGCAACGAACTGAGAGGATGGACGGAGGAGAGAGGGATGAGAGGTGGAAAATGGCTCCGTTTTGAGATGTAAAGTGGCTTGTGGAGCCTTTTTTTTTAACAGATTTTTTTGCAAGACTAATAGCTTCTTTTTCAGCCACTAAATTACAGTGAGAGGGACAATAATGATGTCGATGATACTTACTGCGTTTGTGAACGATATCCCTGCATCACCGATTAGTTTTTTCGTCTTGCTGAGTGGACTCTGGAGGGGACGAGAGTGATGAGACATTCAAATATATTTTGGTTTTAATCAATAAACTGACATTAACAGAGCAATTTATCTCTCCGTCATGCAAATGTATTCAAATTGTCCGTTTACGATGCAGCATCAGCATCCATGTTAGGTGCTGATGCTGTGGGCTCGCTTCATAGAAAACAAGCTTAGTCATGAAGGCAGCGAGACGGGGATGCAGCCTCATCTCTGTTAATTCAAAGAATACCAGTTCACAAAACCCTGCATGCGATGAATAATTTATACCAGCCCACATCACAAGTTTCTGGACAAAATGGAGAAACAATCCATCATCAGCCCAACAGGAAATTAAGTATTTAAAAGAAAGATTTAATGCATTTACACCTCTGACTACCCTCCCTCCCTCCCAGTGTCCAAGTGCCAGATTTTAAATAACCTCCAGTTAAACTGGTCGGAATATTCAGCTAAACTGCAGATAACATTATCTGTTTTGATGGATTATGTCAAAGAATTTAAACTGGGCAAATGCTCTTTAAATCTGTAGAGTGTATGACACCTTCTGTTCTTTAGACGCTGCATTCAGATAATGAAAAACTCCCCCAAAAAACCCTTTTACAGGGAAAAAAAAAAAGGAAGAAACCTCAGCAGGAGTCAGAGAGGAGGGATCCCTCTCCCAGCGCAGGCGGACCTGCTACAGATATTATGTGCACAGACCCATCAAATCACATCATATACAAATTTTTATGACAAATTTTCAAGATTGCTGATGTAAAAAAGCTTTAACAGCATCAGACAACATCTTGGCTGATCTCTACCACTAATCCCAGCATAGAAATACCTTTCAAAGTGTTTTTCAACCAGGAGGAATGTGAGCAGTCAGCTTAATCTGACTGGACTAAATGTCTAGTTTAATCATTAAATCAATCGACCACATCTCTTCCCGTGACTTGAATAGACAAGAAATGTAAATATACAAAGTCACGACTCTCTGATAATCCCCTAAAAATATACACCACATCCAATAAAAGCACAAAAAATATTAAAATCCACTCACCAGACCACCCATAGCGATGTCTAAGTCGTCTGTGAGGATCAGAACAATGTTTGGTCTCCGGTAAGATTTGGCGAACACCCCGCTGCTCAGGTGGCTCCACAAAGTGACGCAGATTAGGAGACAATTCAATAAAGTGAGCGGACACGAGCGATACGAGCCCATTTTTATAATTTAATCATAAACTACCGAAGCCGTCCGCCTCTTCCCTCCGCTCCGTGTCTTATCACAGCGTGAAATACTGTCTGTGAGTCCTCTCTGCGGGAACAGAAAAAAAAACAAGAACAGACTCGGCCCTGTTTCTGTTTGAGACAACACTTCCCTGTTTCCTGGTCACGTGACGCTCAGCTACGGAAGCCCGAGTCAGCTGATTTGAAGACGTGACGCCCCCAGCATGACTGATGAGAACAGATAACTGTCATTAATTTAAAATAAAATAAAATAACAATGCTAACAATTTTAAACATTACTAATAATAATTCAAATAAATGTTATACGCGTGTTTTGTGGGACTGAGATTAATTTACAAAAAAAATTTTTTAAAAAAGGTTTTTTTTTATTATGGGAAAAATGATTTTGATAGATGTCATGTTTGATTTTAAATGCTTATTTTTATACGGAAAGTTTTTATATCCATATACATTTAAGTGGTCTCAAGGAAAGCCAGTATTCACTGATTTATAAATTAAATTAAACTGTATTTTGAAACACCTAAACAAAAGGAGAGCCACTGGGATTTGATCATCTATAATGCCTGTTTTTGTGTCTCTTTTCTGACTGAATAAAGATTTGGAGAGGGGAAAGAAATGTTATTCTAACATGAAAAATGTGTAGTATTGTCCTCTTCCCCTGAGCTATTTGTTTTATGTGTTTATCACAGTATGAAGGACAGAAAGTGCATAAATACAAATAAATAAATACATGTAGAAATTAATAATTAAATGTATAAATAACTTTATAAATGAACAACAAAACGCAGATATAAATAAATACATTAAAAAATTTAATAATTTTTGGTCATGCAAAAGACTATTTCCATGTTTTACATTTATTTATTTCTATATTTATTTATGTATTTATTTATGTATTTAATTACTCATTTCTGCAGTGAATATTTTCTGGTTTCGTTATTCTTCTATGACGGTAGACTGAATTTCTTTGGGTTGTGGACAAAACAAGACATTTGACTTTTGATATCTGACGAATCGAGAAAATAATCGCCAGATTAATTGACAATTAAAACAACTGTTAGTAGCGGTCCTACCAAGTACAGATGTATAAGTAACAAGAAACAGCAGTGCAGAATATGATTTGTTTGAGGTGATTTATAAAGCAGTTACAAAGATTGTCCAGCAGAGAGCACTGACATGTTTATTCTTTAGCTGTAAAACGTCCCAATCAGTACTGAGCTCAGTGACAAGTCAATGAAAAACAAATCTAAAGGCTCCAACCTCCAGGACTAAATTTGTGTCTAAACTCTCAAATAATAATTCAGTATTGGCTGCAAAAATCCAGTATGTGTCAGACTATGGACTATAAACAGTAAGTGATAAGCTATGGCAGCATTTAACTCAACATTTAAAACAAAAGTGTTTTAAACTGTGGGACACATTTAGGCTTAAACAATATTTTGTGCTAATTATAATCCTGAAGAACAGAAGTCAAACAGTAACATTAAATAAATTTATATTATATATGATGACTATTGAAAGTTTATGCATTTTCTACAGTATTTATACATTTTCCGATTCTGCTTTTTGTTTCTTTTTTTAAGGGGTGACAGAGAAAGGAAAAGCAAACAACTTCCAATTAAGATTCAACATTTTATGACATTTAAACTAAAATAATTTCACGTCACATTTTGACTTTTTAGTGTCACATAACCGACCACAGTGCGTTTTAAGTCATCTTTATACTTCTGCTTCTTTAAAAAGCATCTTAAAAAATGGTGGTGCGATTGTGTTTTTCAGAATAAAACAAACGGCCTGTTTCAATGTCCATAAAATATAAAAAATCTAAAGAGAAAAAATCAGGAGGAGACCCTGAAGGCAACACTTGTATGTTTGTCAGTCTTCCCTGCGGAGCCTGAAATCAGCTTCATAGCAACAAACAGCCTTTTTGTTGCAGTTTATCTCGTTTATCCGACAATCTGCAAAATATCTGATGTCAGTAGTAAAAAAGGCTTCAGAGAACAAGTGTTGTGATCAAAGCCTCTGACAGTAATTAGGTGAGAAATTACCAAAACAAAGACATGTCAAGTGGGCTGCAGCTGCAGCTCAGTTGTCACAATGCTTTTAATTTTTCATTCAGGCGGTACTTTGTTTATTTTATCCACTCCTCTTCATCTGAACAAGCGATAATAGCTTTTACCTGGATTCACCTCACGTGTTGATAATAGAAAAGTGTCCACACGTTGTCAAAGGAGATGGTTTGTGGATTTTAAAAAGACCTCATATGAACTGTCTTACCTCATACAACATGATTTCACACTGGGGATGGAGAGTAACTAAATATATTTACTCAAGTACTGGTGCAGTTTTATAAGGTGCCTGTACTTTTATTTCATACCTTTGCTCCACTTACTTTGAAAAGGAAAATATTAAAATTATAAAAGGAAATTTAGGAACATTTATTTCACTTCTTTAGTTTCTTTGCAGATGTTAGATTTCATCCAAAACTTATCAGTTTACTTAATATAATGTATTTTTGCATATTACTTTTAACTAAACCTGCGGTATAAAGCTCCACGTCACACAGCTAGAACATTAATAATACTACTTTTACTTAAAGGATCAAAGGATGAATAATAATAATGAAATAATTAGTCATTTGTGATAAACCCTCTACACTGACAGACTTTTCAGTGTTTGCTCCAACATTAAAAGAATATTTGAACGTCTTTTTAGACAAACAGAAATTCAAGTTTACATTGAGATAAACCGTCATCCCATCCACATAAACACAGAAGCATGACATCTCCTAATTTTCTATTTTCTTCCGCCGTTTATTTCCTTTTTGTATCTTTATCCAGTCAGTTTCTTGTGCTGCTGTAATTTCTCTCCTGTGAATCAACACTTTTTTATGTTCTCAGCGCAAAAAATAGATAAATGGCAGCATAAAGCTCAAACTGTGAAACTGAACTCACTGACTGTGCAAACTACATATAATAAGTCATCTTACAGTATTTTTCACATCAGCATGAAGGAGAAAAGAACCTCAGTGGTGCGAGCCTAAGTGAGGGCGGCTGACAAAAGAGTGAGCTGAGCTGTGATAAAGTGGTCAGAGCGTGGGTGGCAGCAAATTGACAGCAAATCACATTAGTAATAAGTGCAAATTACAAGTCCTATTCTTAGTGGGGAAAGGTCGTATTAATTCCCAGTCCATTTCAGAGTAATCACCTTTTGTTTGTGGGAAAAAAAAACACAAGTCTCCTGATAAAAGGTTGAGGTTGAGATGAAAACGGAGACGACCAGCAGGTGGAGTTAGAGGATCTTTGGAGTGAACACGGCGAGTCGGCCTTGTGAAGAAGCCTTGACTTTGTCTCTTGATAAAGCGAGTGCATGTACTCTGGACATGATGTAACAGACTGTCCCTGCAGGAGCAGAATAACTGAAGGAAAACTGCCTCCCTGACTGTAGTCTGGACAACACGCAGACACTGTGCAGTGGATGGTGTCTGATTTAATGACACTAAAGCTTAAACTGCACTGACTCACTGATAAATAGATAATGGTATGGCCGCCCGGCGCAGCATGATGAACACATGCTTCCATTAGCGGTCGTTTTACAGAAATCAAGTAGAGCAGATTTCTGTTCCCTCTCAGCTACAGTATACGATGTCTGACATCCTCTATTTTTTAAATATAATTCATATATAAATAATTTCATGTATTCAATCACTGGCTGCACTTGAAGATCAGTATGTTACATGCTGATAGAGTTCAAACAAAAAATGACTTTCAGCTAAAGATTATCTGTGACACAAATGAGTTAATGAGTAACTGTCCTAATGATTAATTACTGAAGAAACGAATGAGAAACGACTCAAGAATGATTCGTTAATTGATCAACCAATAATAAACAACTATATAGTAGATAATGATGAGTTACTAGAACCACAACACTCTTTTTGCGTCCCTCAAGTAAAGTGATACATAATACTGAACAGTTACTAAGTAATCCCCCATTACCTTGTAATTAGTTACCCTTTTTGTGTCCCTTTTAGAAAAGTGACAGATAATACTGAGTAGTTAATGAGTTACTTGAAGGGACACAAATAGAGTAACTAATGGACAGGTAATGATTTGGTAATCAGTAACTACTCAGTGTTATGTATCAGTTTACACAAAAAGGGCAACTAATAATAAGATAATGATGAATTAATCAGACTACTCAATAACTACTCAGTATTATGTATCACTTTAGGGGCGATAATAAGTCATCTTTAGGTAATTAGTAATAAATTAGTCATTATTAGTTTTGTGCCGTTCACTGCCTGATTCAGAGTTAATCAGGAACCATATCTGATAAAACTGTTGCTATGATCGATTCACAGATATTTATGAACTAATCATTACGTAATGATTCATTAATATGGGATCTTCCAGTCTGTTCTTGAGTAACTCATCATTATCTACTATATATCCTTCAATTAAGTACTTATTAATAATTCATAAATCATCGAGTCGTTCCTCACTTGTTTCTTCATTAACTAATCATTAGCAACTCTGTAAAATTTGTTTATGAGTTTGATTGGCACCAGCAGTTATTTCCTCATTAGCTAATTACTCAAAATTTTGTGTACCTCATTGTAAAGTGTCACCAGATCATGTTCATAAAGACAGTCGTCACAGTGTGGGGATGTAAGATGAATCAGAGGATTAGTCAGGTGGATAAAGGCAAAGCAACAGTTTCCTTCAAATGACGTGTTTTGGAAATCATCCTGAGGCTTGAAAAATCTAAAATTAGGGATGTGTGATTGGACTTTTTCTCTCCTGATATATTTTTCCCAAATTTAAACATCCTGTGTGTAATTTTTACAGAGATTTACTAGTGGAATATGGGAGAAATTCAATATATTATTCATAATTATGTTTTCATCAGAGTAAAATCACCTGAAAATGAGAAATGTTGTGTTTTCATTATATTAGAATGAGTCATTTATATTTAGAGAGCGCTGCATTCGTCCACCACAAAACAGGCTGCGATGTAATCCTTGGGCCAATTCTGCTCTGTCAAAGAACGTCCAAAGTAAAGAGAAAGTTTGTTTTAGCTCAACCAGAAGCAGCTTTTTTTATGCTCTCGCCAAAGCCACCAGGCACTAATTTTATCATCTTCATCTTCATTCAAACTCGACAGAAACAAAATAAAACTCGCCAAAAATGTCTTGGCTCGTCGTTCTACTGCTCCAACAATCACCAGCTCCGGTTTGGCTGGAATAAACCCTTTTATCGACACGTTAAACGTGAAAATATTGGGAGAAGAACGAGAGGGAGGTCGGACGAAACGACAGCAATTTGGTGAATAAAGGGGTTTGATCAAACAACCAGATTGGTGGCTGTTGGAACACTGTTGAGTTTGAATTAAGTGTGTTTTACTAAGATAAAAACTACTATTTCTGTAAATGTTTCTGGTGAAACAGAAAGGTCTGTCTCTATAGGGATCCTTTCCATGATGTTGTCACACACTTAGAATAACAATCTGAGCCTGTCGATGGCAAAACAAGCACTTTTCGTACTTTGACGGGTGCAATTACCCATATAGATTACAGTTGGACATTGCAGCCCATTTCACAGCTGACAGCTGCAGCGGTCTCACTCAATACCGGACCAATTTCAGAAATTGTTGTCCCCATTAGTCACTTAGACACAAAGCGTGGGAAAATATGGTCCAGGCTGAAAAATACACAACAATAAATATATATTACACATGACACTTTTACAGTGACAGTGACGAATAATCTGTATTTAATGTGGAATGTCTGCAAGTGGCTGATATCCGGTTCGCTTGATACAGTTTCAGTCGTGTACCGGATCGGTGCATCATTAAAAATCAAACATCCAGACTTCGACTATCACATCTGGATGGCTGAGAGAAACAGGAAACTAATAGATATACTAAGTTTGTATCCTTTCAAATAAGATCCTGTTTTCTAGAGAGCTCTAAACCGACAGACATCTTGAATTGTTGACCAAATTAATAATTCTGAGTGATTCAAATAGGTGAGTAATTGTGCTCGAGCCAATCAGAGCTCTGCAGGTGGGATCAAGAACAAGATCGTCATCAACTTGGCACAACTCAATTCTCAGCACCTCACTAACACTGCATTACATTTTGAACACTTTTTCCAGATTAATAACGAGCAACTTCGGGCAGAACAAATACCTGTCTCCATTGCATTATTTGAGCTTTCCCGAATAACTTTGGGTGCAACCCGAGTTTAAACAAAGTAGCTCAAGCAGGAGCAGCTGCTGCTGCAAGTTCTTCATGTGAAATGAAGAACTGTCTCTCCAAACTGAGAAAATCAAAGTTTGTTGTTGAAAAGTTGGTCCAACTTAATATCTTAGGTTTATTATATTTTCTCAAGTTCAGTCAACTTAACTCAATTGGCCCTTCCTTTTAAGTCCCGCCCCTTTTGGAACCTTGGTCAGCTTCATCATTTCCTGTTTCCTGTACTTATGTGCCAGGCTCGACAATATCGAAACGAAAAACATTTTGGATATGGTTAAAATCTTGCCAAGGGACCTATATAGTCAAATCTTAAGTCAGCTAACGTTGGCAAAATGCCAACTAACTAGATAGCTAAGCTACATCAAGCGTTTGTTCGCTAATTAGAGCAAAATAGCTAAGCTACATCAAGCGTTTGCGAGCTACTTAGCTAGTGTTTTGTCTGTAGCTTAACTCTAGCTAACTAGCTAGCTAATCTACATAAATCATTAGTTAGCTCGTCACATTTCAATAATGCTAATGTTATGAAATGTTGAAAGCAGAAAGTTGACTGAGGTTCTGCTGATTACCCTGCTAAACTTTTATTGGAGCACACAGCAAAGGGGGCGGGACTAAGGAAGCAACTCTCAACACAAACAATAATTCAAACAAATTATTGTTGAGTTAACTTACATTTTTAAGTTGATGCAGATTAAAATGATTTAATCTGCACATTAAAAGTTTTGTGTGTACGAGAAACTTCTCAACCTATAAAGGGAAATGTAATCCTTTAATTTTCCTGGAGAATTCAGACTCTGGAGATTCAGTTTTCTTCAGACTGTGACAGTATATTCATCGTGACTTTCATACAGACATTCTCCTCTACCAGCAGCGTCACATGTTCTGTGAATACGTCTGTGTCAGTATGTCTGGTGCCATTTAGTACATGTTAGCTGATCTCACAAATGACTCTCATAAGACATATTCCTCTGAGCCTCAGTCGTCCCTGTGCACCTCATCATATAGCAATCATAGCAGTGAAAGCATTCAGTACTTTTTTACAACCTCCTTCAGCCTTCTATGATTTTTTGAATACGGCACTTATACTGTTGATGAAATCCTGAAGCCGACACATTACTTAAATCATTCAGAGGGAAATTATGTTGCTGAAAGCCTCAACTGTGCAGCCGGCTGTCATTCGGGCTTCATAAAGTGTTTTGCCTATCTAGCAGAATCTCTGGAGACAATGTCCCAGAGCATCCTATTATGTGGCGCGGTGGTTTTAGTGGCCATGGCAACCTTGTTGCTTGGAAGTACCTATACAAGCCTGTAACCGTTTTTAATTTCTTTGCATGGCGAGAGAGCCAGGAAGGACTCAAAACCAACATAGCTGAATGGATGTCAAGTTGTTCTGGTTGAAGCTGGAGCGTCGAGGTCAAGGACTCCTGTTGGTGCACATAATGGAGGTGGAAGCACTCGAGCTACGGAAGTATGCAGCAAAATAGAAATTAAAAGAGTCCCGCAAATAGAAATCATCATTCATATCTGAGTCACCTGCAGGTTCTAAAAGCTGCACTGAAGCCTTCACATGGTGAGGTGTGTGTACGCAGATCTCACAGTAGGCTCTTGTTTTTTTAAAAGAAACACTTAATTTGAAGAGTGTGGATAAGAGTGTCATTACACTGTCATAACCATGTCATAACACCGGTCATTAACATTAAGTCTTGATGAATGTTTAGGATTGTTGTTATTAAGTGTAATTTGGTCAGTTATCTCATCTTTAATACCAGACATGGGACTTAACAATAAGTAAATAATAAGTACAAATACTTACTGTACTTCAGGAGCGTTTTCAGGTATCTGCACTTAACATTAGCTAATACTAGCTACACAGACCAACCGCTAACTTAAGCTACACAGACCAACCGCTAACATTAGCTACACAGACCAACTGCTAACTTAAGCTACACAGATCAACCGCTAACTTAAGCTACACAGACCAACTGCTAACATTAGCTACACAGACCAACTGCTAACATTAGCTACACAGACCAACTGCTAACTTTAGCTACACAGACCAACTGCTAACTTTAGCTACACAGATCAACCGCTAACTTAAGCTACACAGACCAACCGCTAACATTAGCTACACAGACCAACTGCTAACTTTAGCTACACAGACCAACTGCTAACATTAGCTACACAGACCAACTGCTAACATTAGCAACACAGGCCATTTTCCAACTTTAGCTGCACAGACTAACTGCTAACATTAGCTACACAGACCAGCTGATAACATTAGCAACACAGACCAACCGCTATCTTTAGCTACACAGACCAACCATTAACATTAGCTACAAAGGCCAACCGCAAACTTTAGCTACACAGGCTAACCGCTAAAGTTACTGATACGGGCCAACCACTAAAGTTAGCTCAAAAATCCATTAGCTTAGAATACATTTTTAAAGTAACCCTCCCAACCCTGCATCACAAAGACATTTTTGTTTTGGTTGGTTGATGTCAAGCTGTACCAGCGTCATCTCAAACAATGTAAACTTTGCATTAAAAGTGCATAAATGACAACCATCATTTACATTCAAAACGTTCATATTCATGACAGGTGTCATGACATCGTTATCATCTTATGCACACCCCTACAAATAAGGTGTTACCCTTTTTTCCGTAGATGCCCTGGCTACTTTCACGTTCACGCACTGTAGAAAAACATCTACAGTGTCTGACGATCAATAAGCAATCAAAATACTGAAAACAATAATTAGTTTTGGTCACTTTTCCACTGACACACTGCTGGATAAATGTCAGGTCCACAGACAAATGCACAATACCCAGAGCACACCGAGATGAAGTTTGCAGAGCACGGCTGCAGAGGGCCAATCTGTATGTGACCCTTCACTGCGCTGTTATTACAAGCAGGAATAGGAAGTCTAATAACTGCATGAGCTCAATGGATGCTTGAGCCTGAAAAGAATTCGCAAGGACATGCACTGTAAATCCAGATTTTAGCCCATTTATAATGGCCTCTTACTCCTTTTTGTTGCCGGCTGCAGCTGCAGCTCTCCCTCTGCTTTTATTTGATGTCTTATATATTATTTCTACCACAGAGGTTGTGTTTTTTATTCCTGGAGGAAATTGCAAAGAAATAAAAAAGTATTTACCATGTCATACCTTGTTGCAGGCAACAAGCTGTTTAAAATTATGTTTATCTCAGGCTTTGAATGTTGGTAATTCATTCTTAACAGCTTGTGACTGTTCACACAAATTAGTTTAAATACCCAATCAGCAATTTCAATTCTTACACAACACATGTAGTTGAGTTTATTGTTGCTTTGGCTTTTGACACATTTGTTTTTGCATCCATGGGTTGAAGTAAACATCTAGGACTTCTTCTATGCACACAAATGGTGTATTTCTCTCAAGTTTTGTTCACAAATTTGTTAAGATCTGCTGTGATCAGAATGCTGATTAAACAGAATGATTATTGAACAGGTGTGTCTCAGGCTGGTCCCAATAAAAGGACACTCAAAACTAGAAGAGGTCACTCAGTAGAGTGCAGATCCCTGCCAGGCAACAGGCGGTCCAAGTGGTCATTTGTGCCAAATTTAAAGCTCTTGACATATCACGTTCACAAGGATGTGACGACCTGGAAACACAATGCCCGTGGCAACGGCTGCTGCCAAAGGTTCTTCAAAAATTGAGAATCACAGAGGTCCTTAGGCTGATCGGTTCAGCAATATTCAAGACTGAACAAGCAGCTCTTACAAAGACCTTGTTACCTCTGGACTCAGCCAGGTTCGCTGCTCCCCCTGCTGTTTCCAGTCTTCACGCTGAGCTACAGAGACATGTGAGTGGAATCAATCTTGGCAAGAAAGACGAAAACTGCAATTCAGAAACAACATAACATGCTCAAGTTTATCAGGTACTGTTTACTATGGTTGTTAGCTAAACTAAGATGCTAATTAGCAGTAAACACAAAGGGCAGCTGATGGGGATGTAATTAGTTCTCCAGGGATTTGGTCATAAACCAAAGTGTTAGGGGGCGACAAGAATGTCTGTATTAATTTTCAAAGCAATGCATCCAATAGTTGCTGATCTCGCGATAGACTAACATTCATATTTTTTCCAAATTTACGTCCCGCGCGGCACACCGGAGGGGGCGTGACTTAGGCTCTCCCAGATTGATTTTGTGATGAAATACACCTGTAAAAACAATCTTCAGCCAAATGAACTTCTTTTAGTCTGAGAGAAGAGAATCAGACACGTTAATTGAAAGTAAAAAGCATCTAAAGTGACACGACTGAAACTTTCCTCGTCGTCAAGCCCACAGGATTTTGCCAAGATCAATTTCGAAAGGACGAGTGATCCCTTCATTAGCTGAGAGCTGGGGGACGAGATGCTGAGACGGTTTTATTTCATCATCCAGCTCCCCGCTGATGAGGGCCGGGAGATCACATTCCTTTGTTATATCTTATGTAACACACCTGACAGGGTGATAATTAATGAGTTGGGAGCTCAGGTGGCAGGGTCCCTGAGGGTCCAGAGTCTCCCCCTCAGCGATGGGTTCAAATCCGTGGCCTAATGTACGGCAGCTCGGTGAGGTGGTATTCATCACGGCGCTTCAAAGCATCATTGTTGCTCACTTTTCTCGCCAAGAACTCTCATCAGCACCGCTCCTCAAACTCACCAAATCCAAAAATCGGGTGATTTGTCTGACGTGTTATTTCTCCCTCTGCACATTAAGCATTCATCCAGCATATGTTACATGTTGTCTATAGTGGGATTTACATGGTAAATCACATGTGACAACTGATTTACATACAGTGACAAGACACTAGCAACCGTCACCACTGACTGCAGGCGTCGAGCTCTGCATTTCTATTCCGAGGCTGCTGAGGAGAGTCACTCAGCCCTGCGTGTCACATGGATCCTCTTAAGTGCAAGTTGCGCTAACAAAGAAAGGAACACACCGCAAATAGCTTTGTCCATCAGCCACAGAGAACCCCCCTGACATCCCATAATTATTCCCTGATTGTCAGGAGGCTAATAATAAAGTTGGCGCTGCCCTGCAGAGAGCCAATTGAAACGTCGCGCTCAGATGTGGACAGAAGCCACGGCAGCGTGAAGAGGCCGAGAGAGACGCGATGGACCGCAAACGAGCTGCGGACTGACTTTCGCTTCATGTTGACTCGACAGCATTTGAGAGAGAAGAGGGAACAAAGAAAAAACAACAACTTGTGGCACTTTGAGATGTTGTGTAGCCATGTTGGCAGGCAGTGAAGCTCCTCAGATATTCAGCAGTGACAGAGAAATGCTAAGCGCCTTATTAAATCAGTTCAGCTGACACCGTTCAAACCATTTAATAAGTGTAACAGTGTCATTTAAACTGATATTGATTTTTTTGAACACCTTTTGTTGCTGACACGGTCCACAACAGTTTATTTGTTAGCGTTTGTGCTGGCGACCCTCTCTGCTTCTCCGAACTCGGGGTGTGTTGGGAGAATCATCATGCCATCTACTGTAAGTAATACACTGGTTGTACCTCATAAAACCCCACTTCAAATATTCTTAACTCTTCCTTTAGCCTTCAGAAAATTTTAAGTGACTCACACCAGTCTCCTAAAAGTGAAATAATTTGTGGAACCCTGGACAACGGCTGAATTTATGATGATTTAACACGAGGAGGAGACACCAGGACACATTTTTCAGGACTTTCAGAATGTTTTTGTCAACTCCTGACAATGGTTGCTATCTCCTTTCTTGCTGTCACAAAGTTGTTTTCTTATTTCTGCATTATTTCATCCACGGCTCATTTCACAACAAGATCTCTCACTTTGAATTTGTCAGTTACTTGTGTTTGTTTGTTATGGATGGATTACATTTACTTTGCATTATGTGCTTCCTCTTTCCATGTCATTCAAAGAGAACAGCATTCTCATATTCTGGCTTTTTTTTCTTTTTTGTTTTATTTGTCGTTGCAGCTAGCTAACGCTGACCACAGTGCTGTCGAGTAAGATTAAAGGATGATGATGTGAGAAAAGCATAACCATGGTAACTGAAGTGCACAGTAACTGCTGTGAAAGCCTCAGCACTTAGGTGAGGAGAGGCTAAGAGGCTTTATGCAACACTCCTAAGTGAACACCTTCGCTTCAAGAAATATTTTGCATAAGTGACCAAGGTAAGTTTGAAACTCAAGGTACGTTATGCAGCCTGGTTCACCTCCATGGTGGACATTTGCAGTTTGATCCCTCCAGACGTTCCAAAATCTCTGCAACAGCAGTGGTGAGTAAAATGTCACAGTCATATTGTTCTATGGCCTGGTATTAACCATTGTCGTTGAATAATAAAAGCAAACTGCATAAGACAGTCAATATGTCCAGTAAGATTCCTGGACAAAAGGAAGGTTGCATGATGGAGGAAGGAGCAGGTGGTCATTATAGAGTGAGCACATCCCCTATTTGTGAATATGAGCTGTTATCATCGTGGTATACGGTGCAGGGTGCCATCGATCTGAACTAAGTAGGCTTGAAGATCATCTGTGCTGAGGCTGTATTACAGAAACTTCTTAACTTGAAGATCGGAGAGTCGTAGCCATGGTGATTACGGTTAGGACCTGATAGAGGAAAAAAGACATCACAAATGAACAGTACCCCAGGCGGTGTTCTTATCTTAACTTAAGATAAGAAATATGAGTTACACAAGCATCCCAACTTCCCAAAATCTTCAATGAACTCTCCAAATTTTGTGATGACCGTAACGCCATCCTAACTTTAATGTTTCCGCCTGTGGTTGTAGGAGATAACTAAATGGCTAGCTAACAGTTACGCTAGTGTTCTTTAACAGTTGTTAACAGTAGCGTCCACTAATAGTAGCTAACCATAATGTTTGCTAAGAGCAGCGAACTTTGTTTTCACTGATGGTAGTGCTCACTAACAGTGAGCACCACTGTTACCATTAACAGTAGCTAATGGTAGTTAACAATAGTGTTCACTAACAGTTGGTAACAGTAGTATCTAGCTGCTATCTTAGCCCATTCGCTTTCTTTTTTTCTCCCAAGTTTGCCTAAATTTCCCTAAAC
>JAJHUR010085603.1:0-10921 GCA_027495735.1 Lutjanus campechanus
TACCATGCAGGTCAGAAGCAGCCCAATAAAGTGACAGAGGTCTAATGCGGACAGAATGAGTGTTTTGCTAATGTTGCACGGAACAGTGGCCAAGTGAAAGCTGCTCCGAGGGCCCGTGGCGGACCTTATCATTCGGAGCAACACTTTGAAGACAATTTACTGATGAGAGGGGGTGGAATTTCTACTTTTGAATAACATGTGCAGTGATTCACTGCAAAAAAATAAATAAATAAAAAAGACGCATTAAGTTTTAAAAGTACAAAGAAAAACAAAAGACAGGAAGTGAAGTGTCAGAAGCGTTTCGATGCAGGCTGCAGGAAGTTGAGGTGCGAATGCAAACTTGTCAAAGTGAAAAAAGAAACAACTCAATCTAATGATGGCTTTGCAGAGATGAAACGGAATAAATCATCTGAGGTGATCCCTCTGCGGCCACATATATCAGATGCAAAGGAAACAGTGAGAACAGAAGAGGCTTGTTTACCGTCTCGCCATAAAAAAAAGGCGTCTACGTCTGCCTCTGAAGCTCGTATTCCACTGTGACTTTTCCTACCAACCGCGCTGACAGGTGAAATCTCATGACATTCCAACAATCCCAATGACACAATGATTATTACAGCTGTTTAGACCCAAACAAACTTTCTCTGTTTGATAAAGGTTTGATTCGTGTCAGGTTCGACAAACTTCTATTAACTTTTGTTTAAGTCAAACACTTCCATGTGACAACTCAAAACAGAAGTTAAGCTTTGAAATTTGAGTATGTTTTTTTTTTTTCATGACTTACTCATTGAAGACCAGGTCTGGAGCAAAGTAGAGCATGGAGCTGTTAGTAAGAGTGTAGGACCTCCAACCCAAAGCGAACACCATCACCCCCATCCACGACAACTGAATCACTGACATCTGATCATCCACATGCAGGTCGCGGAAACCTGTTAAAAACACTTTGTTTTATTAAACATCTGCTCATGCAAAAATGATACAATTACACCTCACAGGTCAGTTAAACACAGGTGAAGACTTGAGACAAAAAAACAACAGGGATATCACAGTATCACTGACACAGTGCTGGCCATTTTCAGCCTGCCATTCTTTGCTTTAATATGAACATATCTCCCTCTAGTGGTTAATATTTGAACAGGCTGGTATTTCTTTTCACAGGATTGGCTGCTCCACCACAGCCATAAAAATCTGGCCAAGCCTGTTATCTGGTGAGCAAGAACAGATTTTAAGATACCTTAATAGCTCGTCTAAATTGAAGCAGCGTGTGCTGTCTGTCATCAGACTAAACTTGAAACCATTTAGTAGGGGTGTAATGATTCACTCATGCGTCCAATATATCGGGCTTTAATGCGTAAGATTTGAGTGCATCGGTTCAGACGGTATTGGTAAAAAGCTGAACATGAGTCGGAAAAAATCGATGCAGCACTAGAGTATTGATACACCTCATTAGGACATGCATATGTTTCATTTTAGGCATCAATGAACTGCTGCTGTAACTTTCCTTCGTCTTCTCTCCCCCTCAGCTCTGCCTGCACCGCTCTCGCTGGACGCCTGCTGTCTCGCTCACACAAAACAAGCACACTCCACCCTCCCTCTCTTAGTCTCTCCTCTTCATTTCCTCAAAACAGACAGTGAAAGAACTGACGTCGCACTGTGTCAAGCGCAGAATGAGTTTGGGTTTCATAAGAAAGATGCAACGTCATTTGTGCAAAACGTGTCGGACGGCAGAGTACAGAGACACGAGTCTGACCCACAGAGACGTCATGTCACTGGGAGAGCAGGTGGCATCACTGTTCCCCCTCACTAATCAAAACCACAGCACTCTTCATACGAAACAGAGTAGAATATCATCTTACTGCGAACAGTTTTAAAGTTTGTTCACAGATTCTCATTTAGGCAACAGTATCCTATTTACACATGAGATTACTAATAAGATGTTCACGCCACTGTAATGTCCTTCTTCTCTGTCTCTCCTGTTACTTGATTTAGTGAAACTATCAGGATTTCTTTTTGCAACTAATAGCACTCTACAAACAGCATTAACTGAATCAAAATGTAAAGATTCACACATTGCATTATGAGAGGACTGAATCATATTGTACTGAATCGTTGGCTATTTAAAAATGACTAAGATGTATCGTATCGTTGAACATGTATTGAGATACGTATCAAATCATCTCAGACAGTGAGATACACACCCCTACTATTTAGAGCACACAGCCTTGGCAGAAACATGTAGTATGAACTTGACTGCAGCGTGTAACCTTGGCCCAGTCGAGCTTACCTGGTATCGCCTTGGCCCAGCGCACCACGGTTACCAGCTGTCTTTCCCCCAGCTCATTGAGGCTGGTGAGCAAGGACGCGGGACTGTCTGGCTGTGCGTGGTCGTGTCCGGCATTGACCACAGCTGGCTCAATGCTCTGCAAGATGCTGAGCAGGGAGAGGCAGGAGCGCAGGGTCGGGGGAATGCCTAGAGCCAGGCCCTGGGACACTGTTAAAGATATGATAAACAAAACAGAGGAATAGTATAAAAATAAAAAGTGTATTTGCACCCGGCAGCTATTCGTTTATTTACATCCAACCCCCTTAGTTTGGCCATAAAGAGTGACAAATTTTCTGTAAACAATAAGTTATAGTGGATGAATGAGTTAAGCAGAGGTCCCTCCTGCAGGGGAACAGAGTGTGAGTACATTTCTGGCAGACTGGGATTTAAATATGTAAGACCCTAGCTTTCAAAAATGAGTATTGCAGTCCAAATAGTGTATTGGAGCCATAAACGGTATATTAAGTAGGTTGAATCCCTATTCAGTATTCGATCTACGGTTGAAATGAGTTGTTAACCCTCGGCCCCTCCTCCCCAGACTTGATACTCAGGCAATTTGCCTGCAGACTGCAGGGATATTGAACACGAGCACAAAGTGCATGCAACATTATATTTTTACAATGACAAGTGAGGTCCTACACTGTCCTACACTGTAAGTTGATCAGCTGTTTACAACTGTCAGTTGTCTGTCATTGTAAAGTTAAGCCTGCTATCCCCAAAAAGAAAAGCACACTGCCCTGAAAATACACACTGTGGAGTGCCTGCCTTACTGCCTTCCAGACTTCATTAACATATTGCTCAATTTAACTGTTAAAAACATTCACTCCTTCTAAAAGTCTTTTTGATTTCTAATTCCAATAAACATGAAACAGGCAAACAAAAATAGTTGTTAGGCCCATATATTGGGCCACGGAGGGGTGGCACTTTTTTTTTCTGGTGATTCATAAAGTTGTAAAAAGCATTTTTAGATCTAAAGCTTCTGCATGTGGGGCGCACGCTCCACAAACTGAGCTACCAGGCCACCTTTGCCACTGTTAGTTAGCTAATATTCCCTGATGCAGACATGCAGTGACAGTTCTGGTTTTTGAAAAAAAAAAAAGTGATGGATGAGACAACCCTATCCCAGTAAAAGCTCCAGAGCATGTGGTAAGAAAATATGACCCTGAATATATTAAATTTGGATTCTTAATGGCAGGCAGTGATGCTGTGATGAAAGCACGGTGTGTCGAATGTGGTGAAATCCTGTCACAGCCCAGTTTATTTATTTTTTCTTCTTTTTTTTGTCATGTTATGTTTTTTTTTCTTATTTATTTGGGAAAGAGACACTCAGACATTTTTTAACTAGCAGAAGTTGGGCTTCAGTGACAAAGTTTGAGAACCACTGGGGAGTTCCATCATGGGTGTAAATAGTGACTTTAGCTATTCCACCCGGGTGCAAATAGCATCTGCCAAAAAAAAAGAAAAAAAACATCTTTTATGTTCAGTGTATTGACTTACGGCTGGTCCACACTACATGCATGTACCTGTGCGTTACAGCTACCTTGCTGAACTGCTGCGTCTGTGGTGTCCACACATGCAGCATTTCTGATGCTGAAAGCCTTTCTGTCAAAATTGAGTTTGTAAGAGTTTTTGAAGAGATGAAAAGAGCTGTAAACACAAGGCAATCACTGATTTTCTCCCTTGTTCAGACAGAGGAAGAGGGATAGAGAGAGGGAGTGAGAAAGAGAAGAGCAAAGGAAAAAAGTGCATTGCCTTTCACCTGATTTTTTTTCTTGTCTGCAACATACAGACATAGACAATAAAACTGTAAAAGGTGTCAAGTTGCTGATATATTGCTGATGTGACTGTCAACAGATCATTTTCACTGTGTATTTTTGCCGAGAACCACATGTGTCAGGCAGGAAAAAAATGTGTGAGCAGCACTGACCAAGCTGTTAATAGGGGTGGGAGAAAAAATCGATTCTCTTACATATCGTGATCCTTTTTTGTTTTTTACATATATATATAAGTAAATGGTGCTTGGTCCATTAGCTTGATGCTAACACATAATGGCAATTCCCACTGATGCGCAGGTCACGGAAATTAGCACTGCAGCAATATTATGTTAACAAATGGATCAATTTTACTTCACATGCTTAGCATAGATGAAATGTGTGCTCATATTTTAAGGCACACATTTCCTCTGATCTGTTGAAACAAACTAAGAGCTTAATCTCTTACTCTCGCTTCAACACTGACCAGCTACAGCAACTTCAAAGGGTCAAAACTCACATCAAAATACAGCTGCTACTTGGAAGAGACATCGCGTGCCAGGAGAGGGCAACACACACGTTTTATATTTTGTAGCACTTTCATGCAAAAACTAAAAGTTTTGGCCTATATCCTTATTTTATTTAAATTTCCTTATTGGACTACCTTGATGAGCAGGAACAGCTACAGTTTAGTTCAGAAAGTACTACTTTTATATGGAATAGGAATGATGGAATAAAACTCAAAAATAAACCAAAACCACAATAAATTTTAATATCAAATTGCAACATTTGGCACCCAAATATTGTGATGAATTGAATCAGCAGGTAAGTGTATCGTCCCGGCCTTACCTGTTAATATGGGCACTGAAATAAAACCCAGTTGATAGTGCCAGAACACACACTGCTCAAGCATGTAGTGTGAACCAGCCATTAAAATGATATTTGAGTTTATGCAACACTCATGCTCACTTTGAGCCCTGCAGACTGCACTTCCGGCGTCTTTCCTTCCGGCCCTTTCTCCCCCATGTCCCCATGGAGCCAGAGGGTGCTCCTCCTCTCCGTTCCTCGTCTGTCCGGCTCCTTTGAGCCTGCGACCTAGAATTCACCAGGGACGAGCAGAAGAGAAGCGGGTAAAAAGGAGATACATGACAAAACACCAAGTTGTTTTGTCTTATTATGACATGACAATGAACAAGTCCAGAATTCAAACGGAGATAAAATACTACATATGGGGTTACACTTGAATTACTATCAGCCCCTGGAGCTGCTTCTTATCATAACTATTTGGGGCAAGGTTCTTGATCATTTGCCTCGAGGAAAAAGAACTCGTTTGGCCTTCTCTGAAATGAAATGAAATTTGTTCCACTGTCTTTAAGCTGGAACATTTGATTACTAAGTTTTGATCCAATGCACATGCACTATCTGACCACTCTGACCCCATTTACCAAAATACACACCACACATACTTTCCTCTCACTCCATTCCCATCTTTAGTTCCTCACCTTTAAGGCTCATTCCTGACATGAAGCATCTCTTTAGGCGGCACGAGGCGCAGTTTTTCCTCCTCAGCTTGTCGATGGTGCAGTCGTTCCGGCTGGCGCACAGGTGGTTCTGCTTACCTGGAGGCACACAAAAGTCCTGGAGGATGAGAGAGCGAGTTCAACGATGCCTAGGCTTCCACTCATAGCAACGATATGTGGGCGTATGCTGATAACAAATAGTTCGCCCTCATAATGTCAGGTCACTGTGCCCTGCCTGCACCAGCGAGCGAGTGGGTGTAGGAAATTAAATCAGAGGACGAGTAATTGTGTGTGTGCGCGCGTGTGTGTGTGGGCACACTTGTGTGTGTGTGTGTGTGTGTGTGCGTGTGCACGTGTCACACCCACCTGCAGCCGCTCTCTTGAAGAAGACTTTGCAGCTGCCACAGGTGACTGCTCCATAGTGACAACCTGAAGCATCGTCGCCGCACACCTGACAGATTCTCTTGTCTGACAGGTAGACGCTGGGAAACAAATCCTCATGCCTTCACACACACACACACACACACACACACACACACACACACACACACAAGTACAAAAATACACAAAAGTGCTGTTTGTAAGAATTCAAAAGTGGGCAGACATTCAACAGTTACAATACAGCTATAAACGTATTGACAGACAGTCAGTCAGACGTACTAAAGTCAGATTTAGGTCACTGGATCTGTCCTCAGAGAGTGTTAGGCTGTTTGTTGTGGCATTCGGGGCACTAATTCCCTAAATCCAATCAAATCATAATAGGAGATTTCCCTGTCATGAGCGATTATATGACAACAAGTGTAGTCAGCTCCAAGAGGCACGCAACACTGTGATTAAACAACTGCAGCGTTAGTCTATTAAGACTTTTAAGTCAGTGGAAACAGAACTGTTTCTTTCATTCATGGCACAGGATCAGCAACAGGTGCTGTATCTCCTGTTTATAGTGACTCTGATATATTGAGTCGTATTTCTGCGCAGTTAGTCACAGCACAAATAAAGACAGTTGTGGAAGGTTAGGGAAAGGACGAACTTTGATTCAGTCGAGCTGAAACACGACTTGGCCAAGGTCGAGACGAGCATGTGAGAACAATTGATTAAATGCTGACACACAGCTGCATCTGTGCCTGAAGTGCGGAATAATCAGATTTTTTGCATTTGATTTATCTGTGCTGCCTTGAAGCAGTTTCTCTAACGACATAATTAAAGACGACCTAAGACAGTGCAGCTTTAAAGTAATGTAATGGATTTAATAAAGCAATGGTTATCAACCTGGGGGTTGCGACCCCCAGGGGGGTCGCAAGACAAGTTTCCAGGGGTCACCAGATGGTTATGAAGAACAGGGATGTCTGGAGAACCGATACCGGTACCAAGTCAACACCAACATTTTGAAAGCCTTCAGTACTCTTTTTTTTTTTTTTTACAGTACTGTGGGTACCACAGGTAGCAGAGATGCAATTCTTCTGGACACGACAGGGACAGAATAATTGCTTACAAGTGTTGTAGACTGCTGTTAAACGCCAGCGGAAGGAGAAGAACGCCTACCAGCGCTGAACAACTACATGTGTAAGACAGGGACAAGTACAGCTGCGGCAACAGCTCCACTTTGACTCATTCAAAAGAAGAAGTAGTGATGCGCTGATCGACCCAGTTAACCCACGAGGCAGCCGTGTTCTGATCCAACTTTCTAGAAAATACCACAAGTTCAGGTCAAGGCAGGTCAAGAGACAAAACAGTGGTCAAAGTAATTATTAATGAATGTGTGCAACAGGCCTCCTTCCACCTTCCTTCGCTTCTCTCTGTCTCCCTCTCAGTCAAACACACACACGCACGCTGGCTGCAGCGGTGCACACAGCAGCGCATCCAGTGCCCTCTGTCAGCTCAGCCGATCAGTGCTCAAAGCACGACAAAATAGGTTCAATTTTGAAACTGAGGACTCTTTTTCTACAAGGTGCAGCTGAACACCAGGCTAAAAAAAACAGTATAAACCTACAGATGTGTACAACTGTTCTGTTAAAATTAACTGTTAAAATAAGATGGGGAAAAGAGGGAGAGAAAGAGAGACAAAAAGCAACAGACTTAATATCGAAGCAGAAATCACTTCTGCATTACTGTCGAGACATGGCGACATGCTCTCCTGACAGTCATTTGTGGCAGGCTCAGTAAATCTCCCCTTCAGTCTTTTGTCCTAGAGCCTCAGAAGAGTTTTTATTTCAGGTGGCAAAGAAAAACAACAACAACTGAATTTTATTCTCATTTTTGTCTTTTACCGTGGTATCAAATTAGGTATCAAGAATTCTGGAAATTCACCAGCATCTCTTAGCAATATTAGCCCCTTAATGATATTCAACATGGGGGAGAAGCACAAAAAAAAGGAAAATACAGCTGATCACAAGACATGTAACAACCACCTCACTGAAACTATAAAGCAGCACAAAAATAACAATTACCAACATGAACACTAACAAAAAATAACACTTCCATTTTGTAACACAAAATAGCAAACAAAACAAACTACGCAGTAAGCAGGATGGGAACACTAAGTTTTCTGACTGGTTGCGACTCAAAGAAGTTGAGAACCACTCAAATAAATCACCAAATGTATGACTCTCTCAAAATAAAAGCACCAAAACCACTGACAAAAAGTGATATTCACATTGTGCAACATAAAATACCAAACTTAACAAACTACTCAGTAAGCATGATGGGAAATGAGGGTTGTATTTTAGAGTGGGGAATGTTTTTTTGTTTTTTTTTAACATTATATCGTATCATGTGTAATCCAGTCTCAGTCATGACACCACTGACCACCACTGTAATAAAACACTTTCAAAATAAAAGCACCAGCAACAAGTAACATTTGCACTTCGTAATATAAAACAGCAGACTTAAGAAAATACTCAATAAGCATGAGGAAAAACGACGGCCGTATTTTAAACTGGGGGATGTTTTTACGTTTGATCATCTGAGATATAATGGATATGGATATAATGGATATAATTCCTGTATAGTCTCGTTGAGAACCACTGTAATAAATCACAACTGTTTCAAAATAAAAACCCCAAATCCGACAATGCAAGACTAATTCAGACAAACTGGAAAGCATTGTTACAAGATAAACTGTATGTGTCTTTTTGGCTTTTGATTAAAAACAGATGAGGCTGAATGAGAAACAGGACAAAATCTCTTGACAGGATTTCTCAGCCGATCTGATGCCAATTAAAAGCAAGTCAGAGCAAATGCAATGCAATTAAAATCTGTTCTTTACCTGAAGCCACGTTCTGCGCAGTTCAGCCAAACTGCGGGTTCGCTCTTGATTGTGGAAAAAGTGGCGTGCCCTTGAGGAACAGCACTTTGGTAACTTTCCACTTGACCGTACCCTGGTGCCATGGTTGTTTGCGTGCCACCTTTACGACCCTGCTGCTCACCCGTGCTGTACCAGACACAGCGGCACTCCTGCCTGCTGGATCCGTGAGTGGTTTGCCCACAATTACAATATTTACACAACAAAGTATGTCCCCCTGATCCGCCTCTCTCCGGCTCGGATCGCCCGCTGTACGCGCACCACACACCCGGGGTGTCCCTGTATAGGTTTGGATTGGCAGAGTACGCGGGGTATGGTTTCAAGGCTAGGAGCTCGTCCACCTGGGCGGTCGCGGGCAGCTCCGCCACCGGGCTCGTGTACAAGTTTGATTCCTTGCCGACATATCTGGAGATCACCGTCGGGCCGCGCGTCACGCTTTGCGCGCTGTCCATGTCCCCCGATCGGAGCAGGTCCATGCAGCTCACCTGCTGTAAGCCGTCGCACACCTCTCCAAAGTCGTCCTCTCTCGGGTCGGTGTCGCTCAGCAGGAGCAAGTCGCCGTCTGAGCTCATTTTTCGTTCGGCTCCTGACTCCGTCACTCCCCGGGAAGTGCCCTCCACGGCGGGCTCGAACTCTGCGAATGCGCTGTTGCTGCTGCCGGAGGAGTACTGGTTCACGTTGTTGAGGGGAGAGGACACCGTATCCAAACCCAAGGACACGGACACAGCCTTACTGAGCTCAGCGGTGCTCGGACACGCACAGGTGTCAGCTGTAGCCAGGCGATCGCGCTCATTCATTATTAAAGAGTTTGACGTTTCCCCTAATTCAGACAGTGTCGAGTGAAAGGCCATGTTCAGCTTCTGCGTCGTTAGAGGAGTTTGAAGCAGTGCGCTGCATGCACCGAGAACAAATAAAACAACTCTTCCCAGGCGAGAAACGCCTACCCTACCCTACGAGACTCCGGTCATATGTCTCAGCGGATGGGAAATTCACACAGTCGTCGACGTGGGTTGCTACAAGGAAGGGACGTCCCGTCGGTCTGTGCCGCGCGCTCAGGGCTGGCGAACTTTTTATGAAGTCACCCGATGAAAAGGCTATTTGCCTTCACTTCATAACTAACTGTTAGGAAACACGTAGGAGGACTTTGTACTTTGGCACGCTGACCGACTATACTGAACAACAACCCCAAATGTAACTTATTATCTCAAGTGGAATCCCGGCGCAGTGCCTCCCGTTATTTGGCTGCAAAAACTGACCGCAGCTCTCGCGAGGAAATTGATTAAATAGTCAATTCGTTGTTTATCGCAAGAATACCCTCAATGATAGCAGCCATGTCTGCTCAGAATCTGTTATTTATTATTATATTATTACAGGAGGCCGAGGCACAGTTAATAAACAAACTTTGAGAATATTTATTTTTTATGATTAAAAGGGATAATTCATATTTCTTAGAAATTCTTTATTTTCAAATGAATGGACTTACTCATTTAAAGTACTAACAAAATTAACTTGCAGCTCACACACATTTTTCTCTATTTAATATCTGCAACTACTTTTTAGTTGCAAATACTTTGGTTAAAGAGCAAAATGAATCATAGCTGCCTGGAACCTCCTCCATCATGCAGCTACTCAAATGTTGGATTCAGAAACATAAACAATGAACTGCTCTCACTGATGGACTCAGAGAAACAAACAAACAAACAAACCAAAAGGAGTATTTCCAGCTTGTGAACACGTCTGACACGGACAGTCTCCTCAGACAAAGTTTGGACCTGATTCTCAGGACGTAGTCTGGACTGCATGTGTAAAAACAGCTTTGGATACCCCTATAGTAGATAAAACGTGATAAAATGCTCTGTAAGGTGGCCCAGTGTCCAGGACAACATGATAGAAGTGCCCTCTAGCATTCATCTTCTGGTGGAGAAAACATGATGGAGTGCCACACAGGCTGCCCATGTTCTTATAAATTGTTAAACAGATGAATAGACCTTAAATGCATTGATTTTTTCTTTTTCTTTTTTTTTTTTTT
>JAJHUR010085603.1:10941-31129 GCA_027495735.1 Lutjanus campechanus
AAGAGTTTGACGTTTCCCCTAATTCAGACAGTGTCGAGTGAAAGGCCATGTTCAGCTTCTGCGTCGTTAGAGGAGTTTGAAGCAGTGCGCTGCATGCACCGAGAACAAATAAAACAACTCTTCCCAGGCGAGAAACGCCTACCCTACCCTACGAGACTCCGGTCATATGTCTCAGCGGATGGGAAATTCACACAGTCGTCGACGTGGGTTGCTACAAGGAAGGGACGTCCCGTCGGTCTGTGCCGCGCGCTCAGGGCTGGCGAACTTTTTATGAAGTCACCCGATGAAAAGGCTATTTGCCTTCACTTCATAACTAACTGTTAGGAAACACGTAGGAGGACTTTGTACTTTGGCACGCTGACCGACTATACTGAACAACAACCCCAAATGTAACTTATTATCTCAAGTGGAATCCCGGCGCAGTGCCTCCCGTTATTTGGCTGCAAAAACTGACCGCAGCTCTCGCGAGGAAATTGATTAAATAGTAAATTCGGTGTTTATCGCAAGAATACCCTCAATGATAGCAGCCATGTCTGCTCAGAATCTGTTATTTATTATTATATTATTACAGGAGGCCGAGGCACAGTTAATAAACAAACTCTGAGAATATTTATTTTTTATGATTAAAAGGGATAATTCATATTTCTTAGAAATTCTTTATTTTCAAATGAATGGACTCATTTAAAGTACTAACAAAATTAACCTGCAGCTCACACACATTTTTCTGTATTTAATATCTGCAACTACTTTTTAGTTGCAAATACTTTGGTTAAAGAGCAAAATTAATCATAGCTGCCTGGAACCTCCTCCATCATGCAGCTACTCAAATGTTGGATTCAGAAACATAAACAATGAACTGCTCTCACTGATGGACTCAGAGAAACAAACAAACAAACCAAAAGGAGTATTTCCAGCTTGTGAACACGTCTGACACGGACAGTCTCCTCAGACAAAGTTTGGACCTGATTCTCAGGACGTAGTCTGGACTGCATGTGTAAAAACAGCTTTGGATACCCCTATAGTAGATAAAACATGATAAAATGCTCTGTAAGGTGGCCCAGTGTCCAGGACAACATGATAGAAGTGCCCTCTAGCATTCATCTTCTGGTGGAGAAAACATGATGGAGTGCCACACAGGCTGCCCATGTTCTTATAAATTGTTAAACAGATGAATAGACCTTAAATGCATTGATTTTTTCTTTTTCTTTTTTTTTTTTTTAGATTTTTACATTTTTTCACCCCTGCCCCTCAGACAGCCTCAGTCCACCACTGACTGCTCCTGTGGGACAGAATAAACAGCATATTTAAGCTCTTTTAGCATGTGTGTAGGCTAAGATGCAGCTTAACAAGTAACAGCCAAGGGCGTTTACAATTAGCATTTATTTACTTACTTATTATAAGCAAAAAAAATCCCAGTGTGACTTAACGTATTTTCACTGTGAATTAGAAAATGATCGGAGAGCCACCCAACACCGTCCTGGGTGCCAGATTCGGATGAGACCACAAGTTCAGTATCACTGATTTAGTATTTCAGGTCTGGATTGCACAAGAACTAACAGTATGTCATGCATGACGTAACGCAACAACAATCTGTTTATTGATGCAACAACTACAGTATTTCAATCATGATTTCTGAGTTAGCAATGATTCACGACTTCTTCATAGGTAAGGCTGCAGGTAAACGGACAGGCCAAAAAATCCAACCAGCCACAGTAGTGCAAAGTATTCTGTTGAATTTCAAGTGCTGTAAGAATGATTAAGTACTTTTCCATCACTTAACCTTCAAATACGGCTGGTTTAATAAATTCCAGCTGTCTCTGTCAAAGCTGGTGTCCCGTTCACGCACACAGTGAAGGCCTGTTATTTTGAATTTTAAAAAAAAAAGCAAATTAACACTAGACTAGTTTGCCACCATTTAAAGTTTAAAAACCATAATAGGGTAAAAACATTCTTGGCTAACATTAGTATGATGTAAACAACACAGCTGCAACTACTAAAATGAATAATGGGTGTGTTAGATTAGTAGAAGGTGTGTGAATTGAAGATTGTCAGACTAGCTCTGACTAGTCTGACAGGCATGAACTGATGAAGCTTCTTGGATAAGAGGCGAAACGTCTTCAGAAAAGACTTTTGAACAAGTCCAGTTGCTTTCGATTTAATCCTTCTTTGGCTGTGTGAATTGAAGCATTAACAATAGTCAGTTTGCAACACTAAGGCTGTGGTGGCCACCAAATAAAATTCTGTTTAGCCCCTATAAAGGCTTGGGCCGGCCCCGTCTGTCTTTAACTCTGAGCAATAACATGATTAAGTATGACATAATTAGTGAAATCACATTTATTAACCATTTGTTTCTTTGCATACATAATGCATACAAATTTTCTTTTCCTAACTAAATAACTGACATTAAAGTTCTAAATAATGAACTAATATGCATCTGTGTTTTTTCCATATACATGGTGCCTAAATATCTCTCTCCCTTAAACTGCAGACTTACCAAGTTTTGCATGAAATACTGTTAATTATTGTAGATTCATGATAGTTTATGAAGTATTACTTAAACGAATTCATGCTGTTTCACCCAGTAGGTCTGAATTCATGATAATTCATGTACCTTTAACTGTTAGAAGTTATATTTGCTTGTTGGTATCTGATGACAAAAAAATTGCAAAAATGGTCAGTGTTGTCAGATGAAATATAAATCGACCTGCACAATCACTGATTTTTTTTAAATCAACACAAGATACTGTATCCACAAACAAATTGTAAAATCATATGGTTGGAGGTCTAGTAGTCTCTCTGTGTTTTCATCTGTTTATTTTTGGACAGCATGTGATGGCATCAGCAACAGGAGAAGGGTGAAGCTGCAAACGGTGCAGACAGCAAGAGAAACATAATCAAATCAAAACCACTCACATTTCTATTAACATAAGCCTAAATTCTTTTTGCCATCAAGTAACAAATTGAAAAAAAAGAAGAATGTTATTGCTTATTTCTTTTTGCAATCTGGGTTTCTGGATTGTTTCTGAGTGGAGGCAGTGATATGGCAGATGTGCGGTGGAAGGATTTAAAACAGTGACAATGTCACTTTTTGAAAATAATTGTCAGTTTATTTATGTTGGATAGAGATGCATATATTTTAATGTGATAATTAGCTTTTATTTTTGATTGCAGCTAACCTTTTTATGCCCAACAACAGTTTGTCTCTTTAGACACAACGTGATGCCAACACATATGGGAAGTGACTCAGACACAAAACACACTGACAGTGTTTCTGGATATTTTATTTTGGTGATAAAGAATTGAGGATTTAACATTTAGATGGAATAATAAGTGTCTTAAATGTCATTGCATTCATTAATCAATATTCATAAGGCTTTCATTAGTTGGCATATTGAGACAGCAAATGTGTGTAATGAGATTTTTTTTTTCATAAATGAGAGCATATTGAATGATGTCCACTACTGTTGAAAAATGTTTGGAATCACCTGCCACCAAAGTTCCTGTTTCAGTTTCAGTAGAAATAAAACAGAGTAGAAATAGAGGGTTAGTCGAGGGTTAGCACTGTTGGAATTGGATCACAGAATATGACTACACTTCCCTACTATCACAACTGAAACATATTCAGTATAATCACTGAGCAGACTGCAGAGGACCCAAAGAAAAACAGATTCCCAAGATACTGCACTGTTGTGGTTCAGTAACGGTCTCGGGTCACTTATGCTTTTCTGAACCGGAAACCAGCCTTAAAAATAATAAATATTCTCACAGTATTCTCATCTTTGATGCAACTCTGCAGGGACAATGACTAAATGGAAGTTTTAATCTTGTGACTATTCTTCTTCTGGGACCAAAACAATTTCAAATGTCAATAATACATTTGGTTTCTTAATACTACTGTTTTTATTTATGTTAAAGGACCAGGATTCAGAAATTAGACTGTATATCAAATAGGTTGACGCCCTGTTAAATATAAGATCTGTGGTTGAAGTGGGTTGTTTCTGTTCTCACCCCTCCCACCTTGACTCGAATCTCAGACAGGTAGCCTGCAGGCTGCAGGGACACTGAGCGAGCGCAAGATGTCCGCAACATTATACCTTTATATTTGGAAAATGACAACCGAAGACAAGTCCTCCACGGTAAGTTGATCAGCTGTTTATAAATGTTAATTGTCTGTTGGTGTAAAGATAAGACTGTTAACCTGAAAACAAAAGCCCACTGCTTCAAAAAAATAAAAATAAAAACCACACTCCTTGTAAAAGATTCTTAATAATTTCTCACAACTCATAAACAGACACTTGACAGACACTCATTCAGCGAACATTTGGCATTAATTTTAACTCTAATAAATGTGAAATGGGCATAAAGGGCATTTCAAAGGAAAACCTTCCTTAATCTCTGATATGTCACAGTAATTTAATGATTTCATTAAATAAATATATTACATATTTCTATTGTAAAATGGCCATCATTGAAGGAAAGAAGAAAACATCAGTGTCACAGGCGATTCCAAGCTTTTGAACAATAGTGTGTGTCTCATGTTTTCACCACTGACGTGAGACCATGAATGTGTGTGTTGTTGTTTTTTGGCTTCCTATGAAATCAAAAATTTATATTTCTGAACTGACTTTTTCCAGGAGAAATTGCATTAAAATCATGGTCATAAAAGGCATCAAAGCATAATAACAATATAATTTAGCATTATATTCACCCTGTTACGTCGGGTTAATTTTCTACCTATGCAGTAATATGCACCTACACTTCTAAAATCTCTCTGTATCAGATTTCATCATTTATTCTTTTCTTGTCTTCAGCCAGAGTGGGGCCCACAACAGCCTCTTTCACATGGACTCAAATTCATCAATGCGTTGTTTGGTGTTGCCCTGACGAATCTGACGTAGGGTCTTGTATTTGTCACGGCCTGCCTTAACGTTCTCGGCGTGGATCAGGTCATTGGGGGTCTTCTTGCTCTCGTCTACGGCTCCAGCCAGCTCAGTGCTCAGGAACTGAAAGAGAACACAAACACAGTGAATGAAATCCTCTTTCCTGAGACTGTTGAGGAGACTATTCAGAAGCCTCGCCCCTCTCGCCTGACCCCTGCACTCCCCTCAATCCCCATCTGAAGAAACCCTATTGTCCATAGTTATTAAGTCCATTTTTGTGTTGAGTTCTCTATGCAACATGGTATCTTGTTTTGGTTGTGAGATAGAGACCAATTTTATTCCGGTTGTAATAGGCCTGGATGGTCTGGATGAGATTTGCGACTTGAATGAAACCAACAGAGTGATAACGTACCTGCAGCAATGTTTAATTACACAGAGTGCTCTTAGTTCTTGGTGAAACACATTTTTTTAAATTGCAATTATGGTGTCGTCGTTACAGCACAGTCAAAACCTCTATATGAAGGTGGCAACAGACGAATGAAACCAAAACACTTTAAAAATCTTAAACCACACGACAGCAGCAAAAGGGCGATTTTCACACCACAAACTGTAAGAGGTGGAACAAGGAAGGGAGAGCAGCAGTGGCTGAGTGTGCTGTGGTGAGACACGTCACCCTTAGGCTAATATGTTCTAAATGTTTTTAAACATTACATTAATTTAAACATTACTGTAAAAATTTGAAGATTTGAAGTAAGTGATCGAAACAAAACTATGAGGTTCTGTGAGGCTTTTTAGGGACTAGGGACGTCACGAAAACCGATACATTGGTACAAACTTTGGTAAAAACAGAATTGTAGGTACCAGGGATGCAATTTTTCCAGACCTGACAAGCACGGCGTATATGTCAGGAGCTCTAATCTGCCATTAAAGGGATAGTTCACCCAAAAATGAAAATTCAGTCATTATCTACTCACCTTCATGCCAACTGAGGGTGGGGTTTATTTTGTTAGTCTGAAAAATGCTGCTGGAGTTTCACAGGAAAATAGCACTGCAGAATGTCCTTAACAATGTAAGTGAATGGTGACCAGTTTTCAGATGTAAAAAAACAACAGAATAAAAATAGAAAATGCCTCCATACTGCTCGTCTGTAAGTCTCCTAAAGCCTCAACATGCCAAGTTGACAAAAAATGCTATTTACATCATGTTTTTAGCCTGAATCTTCACTGTAGATCTTTAAATCCGAGCCACGTTCACATGCACACTGTCTGAACTGTGTGTGTGTGGTGTGATGGTGTGCAAACGGCATGTCAGGACTTTAGGAGACTTGGATTATGCCAGACAAGCAGTATGGAGGTATTTTATTGTTTCTTTCCAGTTGTTTTTTTACATTTGAAAACCTGTCATGATTCACTTCCACTGTTTGGGAGATTCTGCAACACTGTGAAACTCCAGCTGTGTTTTACAGACTGACAAAATAAACCTGACCCTCAGTCAGCATAAGGGTGAGTAGACCATGACTGAATTTTAATTTTTGGGTGAATTATCCCACTAAAGGCTAAAGGAAAAAGAATAATGTTGGTAGGCATTGTTGTCAACAACATGCAGCTCTCCCTTGACTTGAAAAGAAAAACAGTTAAGAGTCATGTATGGATTAATAATCCATCCATCGGAGATTAAAAATAAATTCATAAACACCACTATGCCAACATTGCCATTGAACTTTTCAGAACAAAGAAGGAAACGCTACCAACTTAGTGTGAGTAGAGTGAGTTTCCGATATGCCAATAACCAATAATTACCTGCTTCTCAAGGATGATACTGGTAAGATAACTGAAAATTTAACATTTTTGCATTTTAAAAAGAAGTTAATTTAACCTGTAGTTTATGCACAGTTGAGGGTAAGAAAGGCTTGAATGTAGGAAGTATGATGGATGGTTTATTTTTGCTAGTAAAGTTCAACAAAAAATTTCACAAAGATACTTTAGCTCTTATGGAGCATTTGCCGAAGCATTCAAATAAAATGTTTTGACATAATCTGCCAAATCAGATATTATTATAGCCAATATGTATCGGTTAATATACCCTGACATGATATAGACAGATATTGCTGGATAGGCCGATATCATCTGCTAATTGATCTGTTCTGATATTTAATTGTGCATCCCTATTTTCAACCACCATAAATGTTACATTAACAATGTATCCAAAGTGTTACTCTTGCTATCCTCATCCTGAATGTGGATATTACAATTGAGACAGCTGGTATTTCTGTTTAACTGTTTCACAAAGTTTTCAGTGGCTAAAGGTTAAAGGCTACCTGGTCATAGTAGGCTACCACCCTGACTCCTTACTGTTCAGTCTGTCATCTGTCATGAAAATAATAATATATGTTATCATTTTAAATTAATATTGAAGAACTAACGGTCTGTCACCATCTCAGTAAATTTAAATCACTGCTTGCACTGAATTGAACTTATAGAAACAGCAGAAATCACTTTTGCACTCCATTACTTTCCAAAGATGACGACATGCTCCCCTGACAGTGATATACGTCAGGCTTACTGAATCTCCCCCTCGGTCTTTTGTCCTAGAAGCTCAGAAGAGTTTTTATTTCAGGTGAGAAAGAAAAAATAACAATGGCTGAATTTTATTGTCCCTACTAGGGACATTGAATATATGAGGTTCACAACAGTTCATCAAATAGTTGGTATAGTAGGTGGCATAAGAAGAAAAGTAAAGGGATCATTAAAGTAAATTTGATATGTCACTTGGGAACCGTGAACATCTGTACCAAAAAAAATGGTCCTGAGTCACCTTGTAGATGTCAAGCAACTTCACTAAATAAGTGGAAACTTTGACCTGCTTGTGGCACCAGAGGAAAAGCCAGGGGATCACCAAAGTCAGTAAGATTCATCCTCTGTGGATCATGAATGTATGTGCAAAATTTCATGGCAGTCCATCCTTTGTTTCTCTTGTTGAGATATTTCACTTAGATCAAGAGACAAATTGCCACAGAGCTGCTAGCACAGCTAAACAGCATGTTTTTGTTGGAGCTATCATCTAGTGGCCAACAGAGTAGCTGAAGATTGAGGCAATGAAGCGCTCGCCTCAGCATTTAGCTGGAGTGGACTTTAATTTACAGAGCATGTTATTTACTGAACCCTGAACCACTGATTTAGACCAGTGAAGGAATTTTCTGATTCACTTGTCTGCAGTCTTAAAAGCTCCAGAACAGCGCTGGGACTGCTAATCTCCAGCCGAACATGACCTCTGACCTGAAGGCCAGTAAGAGAACAGCAAATCCGCAAAATGGGAAATTTGATTACATCCACTTAACCCTACCTTGAGGTTTTTCTGCAGTCTCTGGTTCTTCTGGGCCTCTGTTACTCTTTCCTCCTCACTTCGATCTCTGACCATGCCTGGAGATGTGAGCTCAGCGCTTGCCTCCGCGCTGCTCTCGTCCGTCTCGTCGTGGTCGTGTATATGAGGGCTGACTGAATTCTGGATGTGGACACCCATGAGTTTAGTCTTCAGCTCCTCTTTGGTTCGCTCCAAATCAGCTTCTACCACCATCGCCTGGTAACACACATGACTTGCAGTGAAGTGCTGCATTTGCATATTAAAGTAGTCAACTAGATTTGTTCCAAGACTGTGATATAACCATAATTTGAAACATGGGACTCCTACTTTAACTCAATGAATATGAGCCTCATAACACAAACTGAACTAAATGGAGGGACCTTTTGAGAATAATTGATAAGGGGGTGATCTTTGGTGTCATCTGGAGATGTGCTTTAAGGAGAGAATTGGGTGCAATTGTTGAGGTGCAATCAAGAAAATGCTTAATTTCATGGTAAATTCATAGTATTTAATCATAGACAATGATGGTCACAGACCACAGGTGATTGTAATAGCATGGGACTTTCATTGACTGTGGCCAATGAGCACTGTTCCATATGGTGTGCCAAAAAACGTCATGAGAATACTATGATTATGCATTTTTGAACTACAGCATGTCTGAAAAAACCACTTTAAAGATGACACAGCATAACTTATTGGTAACCTGCAGTTGCGCTATATTTTTTAAACAGTGAATTTGAAAATGTAAATGACAGGGCATGAAACCAATGCTCTGTTGATCTTTATGAATCAAGACTCTTCACACCGTCAAATACCTTAAAATGGACAGTCAAATCGACTTGTCAATTTGGAGAATCAGGACCATGCCTCTAGTTTGTAATTAACCTAAACTACATAATCCAAAGTAGTATGAAGTACTGAAAAGGTGTAGTTAAGCCACCACTCAACTACTGCAAATTGTGGTTCAACTAGCAATGAAACTACATGTAGTTAACTACATCCCAACACTGCGTGGAGACTACATGCAGATTAAGACCAGAACTCCCTATTTGCAAATCTTTGCATACATAAAAGTTGCATATCCATTTAATATTTTGTTTAAGCCAATTACAGCTTCACAAGACTGACGTCTGCTACATGTGACAATGCAGTGAAACCCATAAAGCTCATACAATCACAAGTTTGAAAGTCTAGTGATATACTTATCTGTGATTGAAGCACTGCTTCTATTTAACCGGGGTCTAACACTTAGTAGTGTCAGACGTCGCTCTTTGCTCATGTTTGATTCATCCTTTATCTCTCTCGTGCTCTCTCTTTCATTAATTCTCACCCTTTTCTGCCATCTCTTTGCCTCCTCGTCCTTTTTCTTCTTGGCTTCTTCCAGCTGGGAGATCTTAGAGGTAAGCTCTGCCAGCTCAGTGGCCTATACACACACGCACACAAATGGGAAAAGAGTTAAGAGTGCTCCTGATCTGAGGTCATTGTGCTCTGCCAGCGAGTGCACGTGTGTCAGGGAGAATGTGTGTGTGAGAGACTGTGTGTGCATGGATATGTTTGTATGCAGCATCATGGCTCAGGTTAATTGCCTTTCTGTTCGATCAGCTGAAAATGTTAATCATTTTAAATATGCTATCAAGCTGAATTTGTGAATCACCAGATGACATCAATAGCTCACCAGCTTAAAATCAATACACATAAATATGCTGTAATGAGTCCTTGATCATTGTAATAAAGTAAATTGCTGAATGGTGACTTTATACAACATGTTTTTCCATCTGTAGGTTGAGAAAAAATCCACCTTATAATTAAATCTATTCATTTTAATCTACAGTTTATTAAATCCAGCATGCAGGTGTGTATGTGTGAGAGAGATAGTGTGTGTGTGAGTACCAGGCTCTCCTGGTTCTTGATCTGGGTTTCTGATTGGTAAAGCAGGGCTGCTTTTGCTTCCACTGCAGCTCTGCGGTCCTTGTCCAGGCGCTCAGCCTCCTCATGAGCAATTGTCCTTTCCTTCTCTAACTCAAGAGCCCTGCGAGTCTGCTCTTCCAGCTCTGAAACACACACGCACATGTGTGCAAAAACAGCGGACACACATGCCCACATAGTATATGAGCTTCATGGAGATCCTAAAAGCAGTCATACGTAAGTATACTAAATCACTCTTTTAATGTACTTAAACAGAGGAAACAAAACTCAAGTTGAGAAACATTTGTATTCAGAAAGTTGTCAGACCATCTTGAGCTCTCTTTGTCTGCTCTTCAATCTGTCTCAATCTCTCCATCAGCTCCATGGTCTCACGAGCAATCTTCTCTGTTTCCTTCTCAGCATTTTCTCGCTTTTTTTTCTCACTCTCGAGCAGAGCCCTAACAGGAGAATTGTGCATAAATACACAACTGAATAAAAAAAACTATATCTCCTGACAGTTCTTTCTCAGAGCAGAGAGAACACACTGTAAACTGTAAAAAAAAAAAAACGACTTCATTATTTCCTCTTTCCTTACCTCTCTTTCTGCCTCTTGTTTTTCTCTTCCCTGGCCTGGGCCTTCATCTGCTGCACCTCGATGGTGTCGGGTTTACGTCTGCGCATGTACAAGTCATGGTTTCCCATACACAGGGCCAGGATACGTTTGTTGATGCGCAGACGGGGTACGTAGAAAACAAAATCCTTTAACACAAAAATCACACACAATTAGCATGTCAGATCTGTTTTACAATTAAGCCTGGGTGTTAATAATCTGAAGGGATAGTTTAGTTTGGGAGAATTTCATTAATTTTTCTAAGCTCTTGGATGCTTTCCTTAAATCTGTGCATGCACTCAGGAGCCAAATTGAAGTACGAGGCTAAATTCATGTTTGTGAATGAGATCAAGTAGCAGCTGCTCTCATCACACTACTTGCTGTAATTTATGCATTTTGCAAAATTGGTAATTTCTCTAGTAACAAGGATGTAAGATTCTCTCAGACCTCCTGTTTATAGCCACTGTGAATAAATGTGAAAAGATCCTACAAACTATTTGTACGTGGTTGTGAAAATGTTTTCATGAAAAACGCTTAAACTGAGATGATGAGTACTACATATTAAACCCTAAACTGTGGAGAAGGAGCAGCTATTAAATCCCATCCACAAACATCCATGAAATGAGTTAAGCTAAGATAAGCTCACAGTTCAACATGCTATCAAGTTGTACACAAAGACTATGAAGGAAGCAGGAAATTAATATAAATTAAAACCCCATTTAATATAGTCAGGCAGCAGTAACGACATGCACTACATTTCATGCAATGATATACTTTATAGAATTTGCAGCATAATAATGTGGGTTTTTTTTGCATACCGGTGCTTTCTTGTCGATTGGTTTGATGACAAACTTCTTGTCATTGAAGGATATATTTCTGATCTCACTCCAGGGGAAGCCAATCTTTGGGGTCATCCTGTAAAATATTGTCATGATTTGTATTGTCATTGCAGTAACAACGTTAACACAATCTTTACACAGTTAAAACAAAGTTATGACGCAAAGAAAAAGTCCAAGCCAGCAGCTTTGTAGGGCTGTAGGTTTTGAGCTCAGTGCTAATGTCAGCATGCTAGCATATCATCTTATGCATTATACATGCATGTTGCATACTCACAGTGACAATATATGCTCGTAATACACAGGTTCACAATGTTCACCATCTTTGTTTAGTGTGTTAGCATGCTAACAGAGTACAACTGAGGCTGATGGAATGTCATCAGTTTTACAGGTATTTTTAAGAACCAAAGAATTCTGCTGAAACGTTGACCTTGTAATAGCACTTAATCGTGATCATGGAAGCCGCAAAATTATTGTTTGACAATTCTTTTCCAAAATTAAAATTCATCCAAAAATACTGCAATATATCATTCTGTAACTTGACAAGCAAGAGACTCTGACATCACCTCGACCTCAGAAACTGTCGGCGAAAGTGACCCAAAAATATTTAATGCAATATATGTAGTAGAGGGTCCCTGCTCCCTCTTTCTATCAGCTATGTGGTCCAAGTTGCCTGCCTTATAAAAAAAAAAAAAAAAAGAAGTTTTTTTGCTTATTGTTCCTTCATTTGGATGTTTGACCCTCAACGTGCAGAAGACTGTTTTCACATTCATCTGCTGAAGGGGGAGGGTTTCTCTATGCTCACCTTCAATCTGAGTTTAAACCATGTCTGGAGGGGAAGTTTAAGGGATCACCAAAGTCATTACAACTCAATCTGAGGGGAAAATGATTGCCTGAACCAAATGTTATCATGGAAATGTATCCAATAGTTGTCAAGATATCTCACTCTGAGCCAAAAATGTCAATCTGGTGGTAGTGCTACAGGGAAAGCCAGGGGGTTAGGACTTATCATCCTTCATAAACGTCTGTACCACATTTTTAGTGGATGTAGAGATATTTTGCTGAATAAAAGGAAACTTTGCCCTGCTGGTGGCACTGGGGGGAAAGTCAGGGGAACACCAAAGTCATTAGGATTCATCCTCTGAGGACCATGGATACCTGTACCGCATTTCAAGTCAATCCATCCAGTAACTGTTGAGACATTTTTTCTGAGAAACAAAAATGTCAACCTCATTCTCACCGTGATGCCAAATGAAAAGTCAGGGGATCACCAGGGTCAGTAGGATTCCTCCACTGGGAACCATGAACATCTGTACACAATTTCATAGCAATCAATTTGATATTTGTTGAGACATTTCAGTCTGCACTGCCCAACAGACTGATCGGCAACAAGTCATGTGACATGGGCTTGAGTCAGTTTGGGTTACCTGACAAAATCAAAAAAGACTTGCAACTCAACTTGAAGTACTTTAGTACCAGTGACTTGTAACCTAACTTGGACTTGAGCTTTCTGACTAGAAAATACTTGAAACCCTCCCCCAAGCCCAAAGATGAAGAAGTCTGTTATTTAAAAAGTGTGCCAAGAATCATTTAATGTCTCTTCATTTCCTGAACCAATTAAGGTTATACATTGTCAGCCATTTCTACATATAAATCCCCACATCCACTTTGTCTGAACCAATCTGTATTTCAGTTCTGTGTATAATTTGGTTATTTTTCAGACTTTACACGAAATTCGGTTGAGGCATAAAAATCACCCTTTGGTTTAACTGCCCACATTTCCACAGGCCACAATCTGTGATGAGTGGTCATAAATGGATTTGAAAACCACATAAACCATTTTAAATAATTCAGCACAGTTGCTAACCTCAATTTCTTGGGCATCACTTCCTGTGGCTGCATCACAACAAAAGTCTTTCATTGGTTGACATTAAATCACTTTTTTTCTACAGCTCCTGTTGGAAAATGACGCCAAAGATAATTTCATTTGTGTGCTAAAACTTGTTGTCAACAAAAAACAAATTGTAGTCTGCCAAGAAAATGTGGGTCGAAAATTACGGATGAAGACACAACAACTTCCAACTTCATTCAATGTTTGAAGTTGCACAACAAAAGAGGCTCTGTTTTTAAAATGGCATTACTTTTGTGAAGAGCACAATAACACTAGTTTAGGACTCAAAACTCAAAGTTTAGGACTTGGCACTTGACTTGGGTGATTTTATCCAAGTATAAATTTCTTTCAGTGGTGATCTACCTGTCCGTTTTGTCATAGATATTCAGTCCCAGCGCGTCCACTCCCAGCCACAGCTCCGATCCTTTTTTGTTCTTGATGTTAAAGTAGTTGACCCCGTACATCTCCAGATCTTGGGCTATCTTCAGGTACTCCACCATGGCATCTTCTCTATGGTGTGGAGCAAATTAATGTAAGTACAGAAAACCTGTTGCATAGAGTACATTCTGACATTTTCTTTTGGTAAATACCTCAGCATTCCCTTGTGCTCTTGATGCCACACTTGGATTCTTTCCTCCCACTGAATCTTATTCAGCTTGTGCTGCTCCAAAACCCTGGTTTTAACGGTAAAGAGGACAAAAAAGTTAGAATTCAGGTGACTGAAACTGGAATTAAGTTTAACTTTGTTTAACACGGGACTCAGGACCTCTGTGGCAGCAGCTTGTCTCTTGTGAGGTATCCTGGTACGTGATAGTCTTTCCTGTAGTCCCCGTGTTTCACCTGAACCGCATACGAGGCCAGGAGCACCGCAGTCTCAGGTGGGCAGTATATGTCATCATTAAGGATGCTCTCTTTCACCTAATACACAGAAAAAAGTCAGAAAGATCTGCTTTAACACATGAGTCCCTAATGTTTTGTACTGTTGTCTGAGTGTACATCCATGTTTTTGTCTGTAGGTACTCCCTTAAGGAAAACCCATGATAGTAATTGGATTTGTATGAGTCATCATGGGACTCCCATTAGTCGTTAGCATTTTTGTTTTGATTTAGATTTCTTATTTATCATAATATTGGAATGGTGCCACACTTGCACAAGCATTGTGATATCCATTTAATATGAATTCCATATATTTTTAGTTAAATGAATGACTCTGGATCTGTCACATGTCATTTGAGTTCTGTGTACGTGTGCCCATGTCCAACCTGCAGAAAGAAGAGCCGTTGTGTTGCCTCCTGGATCAGTTCATCAGCTACATCCTCGGGGTAAAACTTGGCCCTGAACTTAATCAACAGAGGGTTGTCCCTCTTCACATCTTGAGCTGTCACCTGGGATTGGTGCCCACAGCAGAGGGATACCAGAATTAAGAAAATAAGCACTAATTAGCCACAATGGGTTGACACAATAGTGTTACCAAAAGTCAACTGACGTCATTATAGGATGTAATGTTTGCATGCAAAAGTTCTCCTCACCCTCTTGTTCAGTTTCAGCCAGGTGGAGAAGCCTTTGCTGTCATGGTACTGGAGGCCAAAGAACCAGGTTTCCCTCAGCCCGATCGTCTTCACTATCTAAACATATCGATGAATGACATGATCACCCACTTGTCTGTTCAATAAAGTCCAGGAACTCGCTACCTGATCACTTGAAATGTGCTGCAGACTTCACCACTTTTAAGAGAGCTACCAAATCCTGGTTAATTCAGGAACAAACCTGAACTCATGTTTGATTTTTAAATGTAATGTCTTCAACTTTATATTTTATTATGTCTTGCTGTACTCAGGATAGAAGACTACTAAGAAGACTACTTAGGATAGGATAGCATCTGCTACAAACACAATGATACTTGCATCGATAGTTTGTCTACACTCTCAGAAATAAGGTTTCCAAATGGGTTCTTTCTGAAGAGCAGAAGTTCTACCCAGAACCATATGCCTCTGAAGAAGGAAGGGTTCCTCAGGGGTTTTTGTAAGTCTAACAGTCCCATTAAGAGCCGTTTTCATCCTAAGAACCCCTTTGTGGAAGAAAGAGTTCATGGATTGTTGAAATCCTTGAAGAACTCTTTCGTCAAGGGTTCATCAAGGGTTCTTTCATAATATAAATGGGTTCTCAGTAGAACCCCCTGGGTGGGTACATGTTAGCACCCTCAGAAGATGGAAATGGGGGAAAGGGGGTAATCTGAAAAAAGAAAATTTATGGCTCAACGCTGGCGACAGCTGTGGCCAAAGGCTTTGGGTCATTCCATTCTTGAGAACCCTATAGCTCAAGAACGCCTTGGGGGAACTTCACAAACTGTACCACAAACTTTGCATTAATGACCACTTGGACTCAAGGAGGAACTGATTAATTAATGGTGGTCAGAGATCAAAGGTCAAGGTCACTGTGACCTTATGTCTGTCCCATTCCCATGAGTGAAAAATGTCAGAATCACTTGGAGGTAATTTCTTCAAATTTGTTTCAAGCCTCCACTTGGGATCAAGGATGAACTGATTAGATTTCGGCGGTCAAAGGTCAGCATCACCTCATTAAACACAGTTTTGGCCGCAACTCAAGAATTTATAAGCTGATTATGACAAAATTACACACAAATATCTGAAGGGATAAAATGATAAGGTGACGACATTTTATATTCAACAGCTCATGGGTCAGTTTCGTAATGTTTAGCCTTTATGAAATTCCTGCAAAGTTTCTCTACATCCATATTAAATTCTTTCGAAGTCTTCTCTACACACATTACATGAGTCTGGACAGACATGAATGTCAACTGTAACTTGACTGCTTGGAGGAGGCATACAACTGTGAGACAGTAATTCTATTTTTTGACTGCTCTGTTTTTGACAGCTGACCTCTCACTCTTTCCAGTCAGCCACTAAGGGTTGCAGGTGATCAGCAACTGCTTCAGTTTGACATCTTGTTTCAGCTGGGGACAACGCATGTAGAGGTCATGTTAATGTTGACGTAACTTTGCAAAACTCTGCTGGTTGCATTTGGCAGTTGTGGTGGAATTGCAGTAGGTGCTTCACCATCTGTTAACTGGCAGGGATCTACACTCTACTGGTGCACAATTTTTGTTAGCGCCTATATTTCTAAGAGTGTATGTATATTTCATCTATTCATATCAAATAAACCATAAATAAATAAAGCACCTGGTCAAATAGCTGTTTGCCGGTTGTGCTGGGCAGGATGGCAAACTCCAGCTCAGCATCCATGGTTGTAACTCGGACATTTATCTGCCAGAGAAAAGACTCACACTGAGATACAGGAGGGAAACAAATGCCTGCCGTTCATTCATCTGTGTCACTGGAGAAGCATCAAGGAGCATGCAGAGCAACAACTGGGTGAAAAAAGAACTGTAATCATCATCGTTTGTTCTCTGAAACAATTTGTTGGTTCTTTGACAGCAAAATGACCAAAAAGAGTGTTCCTTACATTCTTCTGTTCAACCAGGAGCATCCAATCACAAGAGGTTGGTGGGGACTACAATCAAAAAATGAAGCCCACAGTATATTTTAGACTTAACTGAGAACATGGGGTTCATTCAATGATGCATAAGTAGTAACGACCGGGTCAAAACAATAACACCCATTTAGTGTTAATCTTGTATATTAGCATCAAACTACATACACATATCTGCAGTTGTTGTACAATAGAAAAAAGCAGCATGGAGGAGAAATAGTTTTCTCCATTCTTCATTAACCTTTCTGAGATGAGTAAAAATGCCTATTAGAAATAAATAATTAGGGCTGCACAACTAATCGAAATATTATCAAAATCGCAATATGGTGGTATATCCAAATCGCAAAAGCTGCAATTTTTTGAGAAAGAAAGACTGATGTGTGACAAAACAGCTTTATAATTAAATATGGTAGTGCTGCAGTGTTGCCCTGGCCTACAAATTTTGTTCTCCAGATGTAGGAAATCATGTTTGTTTGATACATTCCCCAGCAAATGTCACATCATTGTAATTTTAATGTTTTTTTCAGTGAAAATGAAAACTGTAATCCAAAAATGATCGCTCACACTAATCATGAATCAAATTGCAACTGCATTATCTGTCAAAAATAAGTGCAATATGATTTGTTTACCATATTGTGCAGCCCTAATAATAATAATAATAATGATAATAATAATGACAATAATAATGTGATAGACAATGTGATAACACAATAAATCCAGAAAAATAAGTGCAACAAATAAGAAACATCTGGCAACTGAGCAAAATAACATTTTGGTCAGTGCACTCTGGATTAATGCCCTCTTGTAGCGTTTAAGTAAGACCAAGTTCACACACTCCGATCAAACCACTACAGTTGCAATTTTAACATTTCAACTACATATGAAACACAGTGAAAATGAAGATATTAAAAAATTAAAGGTTGATACTTACAGTTGACATTGGTATCTTTTTTATCTGTTGTTGAAACACTTCTTCAGAGAGGTGCTTGTAGTAGCCTTTTCTCCGCGGAGTCATATGAAACTGCTTGCAATACCTCCAAGGATTATACTGAATGAGAATGGACCATTGTATTGTTCCCAAGTACTTCTCTCTTGGTTAATCCAGTGGCAGCCTGGTTGGGGCCCACACGTTCTAGAGAGGCAGCCTTTATCTCCTGGGTTTCTCTCTTAAATTGATTAGGTTTTGACTGCGTATTACTCATCCAGGACCTAGACAGGATCGTTGTGTCCCAAACCTATTTATAGAGGGGCACAAATCAAGAGTAACTCAGCATCACTTGATGTACCAGTAGCAGTGAAGGTACCAGCACAATCTGTTAATCTAATAATCCTTCACGTTAATTTTTAAAGTATATGTTGTTATGGCATACAGGGATTTGGGGGTTGGCGTGGTGGTGTGTTTGGTGTAGGCCTGCTGATGACTGCTTATATTAAGGTGGGTAGCAGAGTGTAGCCAGGATTTTAGCAGCGCTGAGGTCAAGGAGCCCCCAACCCCCGCAGCTATTACTGAAAAGAGTGAAAAACAAAACTATTGACTGGGATACTTTTGCAATATTTAATTCATGTCATTCCAGACCTGGGCAAAATATGGCCCGGGGGCCAGATCAGGCCCGCCGAAAGGTTCCACTTCACCTGCAAGGCCATCGTCAATGAAAATCCAACAAAGACAGTCAATATCACTTTGCTTACCGTGAAACCGTGAAAGGAGTTAGTGCTTTATTCATTGGTAATAATAATGAGCTGCATCTACTACTGTATGGTCATTCAATGCTGAACATCCACACTGTTTACATTGTTCTGCTAATGCTGCTACTATTACTGCAACCTCTATCCGCCTTTCATGGCATATCATAAAACTTTTGGACCCTGGCAACATAAACAATTATCCCACAATTCCATCACATGGCAACTGGCATGGCAAGGTTGACCAACAGTAAAAGTGTGTTCCTGTATTAGTCAGCGATGATCTCATAGACATATATGTGTCCCCAGTAACACTTCTGACTATTCCATTATTAGAGAGTCTGCCATTATTAGAACCTCACATCACATCTGTGTCTGGCCCACGACAGATCATTTTTATTTTATTTTTGTGACATGTTGTGTTATATCAAGAAATCCTTGGGAAGTGACTAGGTATATTTATTAACTCATGCACTTCTTGATTGTCAAATTGATATAATAAACCGTAAATTATGTTCAGGTCTCTGAATTGTCCCTGGTAACTTCAGACAATATTTTGCATATGCCTATAAACTGTAACATTAGCTTTTAAAAACAGATCTACAATACACTGTTCTAGCATAAACAGCAAGTAAAATTGTGTAAATTAGGTCTACCTTGAGCTACATTAAAATGCTGCTTAGTAATACATGATAATCAGGTTTATAATATTTAATAATAACAGACAGGAAACATTCTACTTGATGAGTACTTTTACTTTATTCCTGATTTTGAATGTAGTACGTCTACTTAAATTAGGCCTGCCTTCCTTATGATATTGCTTCTTTTAGTGAAGTAATCTGATCTGAATGCTTCTTTCACCACAGAAACAACCCTGATGGCTCAACTCAGTGGTTCTCAAATGGGGGTTCAGGGACCTCTAGGGGTTCTTGAAGGGGATCTCTTCAAAGGGGTCCCAGCAAAATGGGGAGTATTTTGTTTTCACTGTAACTCCATCCATGAGTATTAAAATTACAGAATTTATAACTGTTGGATCATGGGTTTCACACACCAGCGTTTCCTCTGTATTCATTCAGCAGTGGTGCACCATTACCGCAATATTGTAATTTAGCCTTAATGCTATAAACTTAGTCCAATCCAGATGCTTTAGAAGTAATGATTATATAATAATTAAAATGACTTTTAACATTAAAACTATGGCTGCAACTAACCATTCTTTTTATCATTGCTTAATCTGTTGATTATTTTCTCGATGAAATGCTTATTAATTGATTAGTGATTTGCTCCATAAAATGTCAGAAAATGGTGAAAAATGTTGATCAGTGTTTTCCAAAGCCCAAAGTAGTAGATATCCAGTTTACTGTCATAGGAGGACTAAATATTCACATTTTGAGAGGCTAAAATTAGAGAATTTGGACACTTCTTAAAGCAAAAAAAAAAAAAAAACCCAAACCTATTAATTGGTAATGAAAATAGTTGGTGATTAATTTAATTACTTAATTGTTGCAACTCT
>JAJHUR010085603.1:31149-43909 GCA_027495735.1 Lutjanus campechanus
TCAGTGGTTCTCAAATGGGGGTTCAGGGACCTCTAGGGGTTCTTGAAGGGGATCTCTTCAAAGGGGTCCCAGCAAAATGGGGAGTATTTTGTTTTCACTGTAACTCCATCCATGAGTATTAAAATTACAGAATTTATAACTGTTGGGTCATGGGTGTCACACACCAGCGTTTCCTCTGTATTCATTCAGCAGTGGTGCACCATTACAGCAATATTGTAATTTAGCCTTAATGCTATAAACTTAGTCCAATCCAGATGCTTTAGAAGTAATGATTATATAATAATTAAAATGACTTTTAACACTATGGCTGCAACTAACCATTCTTTTTATCATTGCTTAATCTGTTGATTATTTTCTCGATGAAATGCTTATTAATTGATTAGTGATTTGCTCCATAAAATGTCAGAAAATGGTGAAAAATGTTGATCAGTGTTTTCCAAAGCCCAAAGTGACATCCTCAAACATCTTTGGACACTTCTTAAAGCAAAAAAAATGCCTCAAACCTATTAATTGGTAATGAAAATAGTTGGTGATTAATTTAATTACTTAATTGTTGCAACTCTAATTAAAACCCCTTTATAAACTAAGCAAAACTACCACCTGAACAGCAACAGATCCAAAACTAGATATTGCCCAGAGAACCACAGCTGTATTAGAATTACAGACAGGAAATACCATTCGTTTTCTGTAATCAAATATGTGAAAATGTTTGAGAACCACTGAGGGTAACTAGTTCTTTTTCAGCTGTTCATTATGTTCCCTCCTTACACTGTCAGAACTCTGCAGTGAGCCTGTAATTAATAATAATGTTATATTTAATGTTAATATTGAGTGAGGTTGTTTCCATCACGTTGTTAAACTTGGTTTTAAAGTACACTTGATACTTTGTACTTCAGTTTAACATCAGGTGTTAAACGTGTGTGGCAGAGCAGAGGGCTCGTGCTGCTACTCGACACACGTAGCCTCGGGTTCACATTGCGGGCGCGTGCACGTGTGCGCGCTCACACCGGCTATTGTGTTTTTATCAACAAGCAGAGGAGACACCGTGGCCCGACTGTAACTGAGCTGGACCACTGGACGACCGAGGGGCAACTAAAACCATGGCGGACGAACAAGAAATAATGTGCAAATTAGAAAATATCCTGGAAATACGGTAAGACTCGGACGTGGAATGAATTTGACCCTAACGGTTGTGAGATGTTACTGAGAAACGTTATGTTAGCTAACGTTAGCCGGCCAAGAATAAGCCCCTTGGCATCGCTTTTGTTAGTGAGCTAGCTAATATTAGCCTGTCTGCTGCGAAGCCTGCTTTTAATAGGCTTTTGCTCTTATTGTTTAAGCTAGTTTCCGACATGGTTAACAAACAATCACCGCAGGCTAAGCAAGACATAGATACAAATAAGCTGTGCTTAAGGAGGTGCATGCTTAAATCACACATGCATCAACATTCCAGATGTGTATCAGCTAAATGCCAGATGTGCGCTGCTAATTATGTCTGTGGTTAAGCTAGCTACTTAGCTAGCAAGCTTAGGGTCTGTCGCTGGCTCTCTGAACACTGCTGGCAGGATAGTGTTTGTTTGCCCTACTGCCTTCTTAACAGCCACGCGTAATAATAATTGTGTAACAGATGTACAAGATACATGAACACATGTACTTAACGCGTTAAGCAATTAGTAATTGGTGTGTAAATCACAAGTTTCACCACAATAAGACACTACATTGATTGTTTGGGCAATGGCACGATATTTACTTAAATCAGAATGTCTGCCACCATACGATTTTGTTTCAATTCAGTTAAATTAAGGGGCCTGCACTTGATAATCAGATTCAGTGATATTTTCTTTTCTTGATATTTTGATCACATTGAATTGTTGAAATGTGAATTGATATATGTCAATACAGACTGATGTATAATTACACCCCTTGTAATTGGTCAGTATGCTTAAAATCAGTGCAGAACTTGTAAGTTATTCATAACTTGACACTAAATAAAAGCACAGCATGACAGCTGGAAAAGAAAGTATGGCGTTTTAGATCTTTTTGTTTTTGTGAAAGAAATCTCTGCTTTTCTTTTTCTTTTTCTTTTTTTTTTTTCTTTTTGCAACTGTAAGGGAAATAACCGCACAGCTGGTGTCTTGTACCCCTGATTGCAGGAACAAGACTGTCCAGATGCAGAAGATCAAGTCTCGTCTGAAGATTGAGTTTGAGGCTCTGGAATCTGAGGAGAAGCATCTAAAAGAATACAAACAAGAGATGGACCTGCTTCTACAAGAGAAAATGGCACATGTGGAGGAGCTGCGGCTCATCCATGCTGATATCAATGTGGTGAGTGAGTCCTATAAGCGCCCTCTAAAGAGGAAGTGTAACTGAAATCTCAGTTCAGCTTTCAGATTTTAGTAGCAGCACTGAGAATAGCAATTTTTGACCAGCAACACATAATACAGATATACTGAATGCAACTTCAGTACCTGCTTTCACTAGGGCTGCAACTAATGATTATTTTCATTACTGATTAGTTTGACTATTTTCATGATTCAATGATTAATTGTTTAGTTTATAAAAGTCATAAGTTTGTGAAGAATGATCATCACAACTTCCAGTGGCCCAGAGTGACATCTTCAAATTGCTCATTTTGTCAAAACTACAGTCCAAAACTCAATTACTCTTAATTTTCTATCATAAATGACGATGAGAAGCATCAAATTCTTACATTTAAAAAGTTGTAACCAGCAAATATTTGTAATATTTGCTTGAAAAAACAACAACAAACAAATTTTCTTTTGACTGACTAATTAATTAATTAATTAATTGACTAATTGTTTCAGCTCTAGTTTTCAGTATAAAAGATACAATGAGATTCACAAAAGATTCAGCCACAGATACTGAGCATATTACTTATGTATTTCTGAAATACCCATTTCTGTCCCCTCAGATGGAGAGCACCATCAAGCAGTCGGAGAATGACCTGAATAAGCTGCTAGAAACAACTCGCCGCCTGCATGATGAGTACAAACCTCTGAAGGAGCACGTTGATGCCCTCAGGATGACTTTAGGTCTACACAGACTCCCTAACCTGAACGAAGAAGAAGAGAAGCTCTCCCTGGAGTCAGTATACACACATAAACAAACACACACACACACACACACACACACACACACACACACACACACACACACACGAACAATGCATGCAAGGCAAAATAAGCAAGAAAAAAAGTCTTTGAAAACAGATGATGATAAAGTTTACAGGGAGTTTACAGCCATGTTTTATGCAATCTTTATGTCTCTTAAAATTTTCTTAACACAGGGCTTTTACAGCCAATTACTGAAACATACTGTAGATCAGAAAATATTTTTTAACTACACATGAAAGATAATTGTTTTCATAACTTTTTGTATGATAATGAACAGTTTCTGACATATAAATGGTCAAAATCATATAATTAACTATCGAACAGTACAGTAAATGTAAAATACTTTATTTATTGAAAAGTCAGAAAAATATAGCAGCTAGCAGACTATAAATATTCAGTGGTCACTGTCAAGGTACATTTTAGTAGATTGTTCAGAGAGTGACTGCAGCAAAAGATGACATGTCTGTGCATCCACATAGTGTTGCAGGGGTGTAGAAAAGATGTAGGTGAGTAGACAAGTAAAAAAATGTTTTTATAGTCCAAAGAGTACATAAAAATGTAGATAATATGAAATGGTCCAAGAATTGAGCCCTGTAGTACACCACATACAGTCAGTGACTTTGAGAGAATAAACTTTAAAGACTGCCCCATTGTTTCAGTCTATTAATAGGGTTACTTTGGTCTTTTGAATCAATTGCTGAAGTACAGTCAAGTAGCAGCAGCATCAGGCTGGGGCTGCACAATTCATCGAATATCAATCACAATCACAACTTTGGCTTCCCACAATCAACTAAATGAACGTAACTGACTGCAATATTCATGTTTAAAATGTGTGCTCTGCTCTTACAAAACTCAGCTGCATATCAAATCAAGTGTTTCCTAAACTAACAGCCAGCCCCCCTGCACTGGCAGCCTGCACAAAATTTGCTGGATGTTGCAGCTGCAGTCCAGAGTGAATGAGTAATGTTTAACAGACAGCAGATGGACAAAATGAAAACTAAATGTCTGGAGCAGAGGGCAAAGAGCAAGTTCCTCGAAACAGATCGTCATCTGTTGTTTGGAAGTACATTTAGCGCAAGTAATGTTAAGGAAGAACAAAACATATGAAGAGTTCATTAGACTTGTGCTTTGTGTTTTGACCCTTACAAGAACACCTGATACAGCGCCCCTGTGCCAGAGCGATGCAGCAACAACATAATCCAAACAGGACAAGAGCAATCGAAGGTAGAAATAGGCAGGGTACAAAATTAACTAACAAAATTAGCCACCAGCCAAATAGTTAGTGAATGTTCACATTTTACCAGTGACTCAGTAAAATTACCATTGTTTTTTTTGGCTGGTGAGTGAAACAAATCTAACAGCCACTTGCATATTTTAAAAGCATTTGGCTGGTGGACTGTACTAATTTTGTCCCCTGGAAATGGGCCTGAACAAAATCATCTGAATCACTTTTTAGTTTTCAGTTTTTTCATCAGTTGGAGGGCATGACCAAAATGTGCACTGTCTCAGTCTGAATTAATTGGAGAGCTCAGCGGATTTCTGTCTTAAGCTTAAAATGCAATTTGACCAAAGTAATGCAACATTGTGCAATAGTACACAAGTAACTACAAACATTACTTATTGACATTTGTGTTTGGTAGTGAGAGATAGGACAGATTATGGCAGTGAGGTATTTTATTACGTGGTTATAGCATGACCAACGTCTCTGAGGGTAGCTGCTGAAATGACAGACTGTTGTAGGTCATGAAGGACATGGGTCTACTGCCTTCTAGAGAAGTTTTGGATCACATGATCAGATAACATTTCTCAAATGTCAAGGGCACAAGGCAGTCTCCTGCTGTTTTGTCATCGTGGTGTCAGGTTTTCTTGTTTTGATTGAAAGTGGTGACAGCATAGTGGAAGCAGTTTAGCTGTGAGACAGTGATGTTCCTTTGAGTGGGGAGGTGATATTTGGGCCATCAGTGGTCTGAAGATCAAAATTATTAATAATATTTAGTAATTAACCTTTCTGTAATGTTGAATAGGTTTTCATAGCCCCCTAACTTGAGATAACTTTTGGATTATCTCAAGTTAGTGGGGACATTGTTTGTGGAATAAGATCTTTGTCAGATGTCATTTTTGGCGCTTTGAACACAAACAAAAGTTCATTCGCTACCATTGTATTTGGATGACAACAGAAGTATCAACAGCTGATATCTATAAACTATTGCAAATTAAATCAGTGCTACAATATCTGCAATACTATGTTGCGATACCAGGATTTTAAACGTTACAATACTAAAGAAAACGATACTCAATACCTTTTTCAGCTGACAAAAAAGAGAGAAGTCCCGGGCACACAAAATAGGCAAACATTTTTTCCTTCTTTTCTTCTCAACCTGCACATAGTACTGGTACAGAAAAGGTCACTGAACACTGTCTGTCCAAATATCAGACTGGACAATACAAACTGAGCTGAACTGACGTCTTAAACAAGCATTTAGCCTCGATCTTTTTTTGCATAGCTTTGGTACCTGTGATACTATGGACTGTTTAATTAATAGATACTGTATCATTTTGAAAGTGTCTAAGTATTCATACTTTTGACAGCATTAATGGCTAGATATTCTAAGGAATAAATTTGAAAATATGGTTCTGTGATTTAGGTGAACTGGGCCTTTAAGTACCTTTAAGCATAGTTGTAATGGCTATTAGAGGCTTAAAAAACTCTGCACTGAATGTTATCCAAAAATGTCAATGTTTTTTATTTACTTTCTTTTTTATTTCCAATATGTTAGAGTCTTGGTAGCTAATTTTACATTCTTTAAAATGCTGTGGTGGAAATGTGGAGGACATTTGAATTAAAGGATTAAAAAAAATATCTGATAGGTGTTCTCTAGATGGACAGCTCTATTGAGCCTATTCAGAAATTCAGGTACAACTAAATTTTCTCTCCATTTTTCCTTTGATTTAAGAAACTGGCAAAGATTTCAGTGAGCAGCAAATCCATTTTCAAGCTTCAAAATGTCCTTGTTATCCAAAACATTGCAGGCACATGACATGGGGCTGATAAGTAGTCACCAGGCCACAGAAACTGCAGCCTCAACAGCCGATCATATTAAGACTGGACAGTTTGCCCTGGAGTAAAATCTGACACAATGGTGCTAAAATATGGAAGTGATGATCTCAGTGTAGGACCTGGAGACTATCAGGTCAAGTTTGCGTTTTGATTTTATCATTCACAGATATTTTGCTGTACATGAAACTGCAAAAGGTTTATTTATGGCCACGGGTGATAAATGGGACCAAGGATCACCTTCATGTTCTCATTCTAGTGCAGTTGTTGAAAATGATTTTTTTTTATGTGAGATTTTTCTTCCATGGCACAGACCAAATTATACAGTAGTTTGTCAGTAATGATCCTGCCAACTGTTGATCTCATCTGTCACTTATAGGCACAGCTGCCAAGATATGACTTCCCTGCTCACTTTTGTAAAATTTTGCCAACTTGAGTGAGCACAACGAATTTCAAAATGAATTGCAATTTTTCACTTGGGTTGGTTAGGATATTTAATGTGCTGTAAATTGAAATTTTCCTCCCAAATAAAGAGCTTTAGTTGTGAGGAAGTGTGCTGGGCTAGTGCCGCTCTGCACGCCGACAGCATTGTTGGCAGGCTGAGCTTCTCAGCTCGGCTGTGTGGAAGCTCAAATGATGAGTTCATTTCTGACCAGATGGAACTCGTCTCTCTTTTCCTTCTTGGTGGCGTGCTCTTTGAGATTCCTTGGGTTTATGTGATACTTCGAAAGTTGAAGCTTATCGGTTTTTCCTTACAAGACAGAGCTCAATACAGGGAGTGATTTATGACGCTTATGACGATTTGTGATTTATGATTATGATGTCTGGGGAGATGTTTAAACTATCACTTGCACATCTTGCTGCTAGTAATTCTAGGGTAATTTTACCTAACAGTAATAGTGCCTGCCTACACTGTAATCGTTTACAAGGTGTGGTGGATCAACTTTGTAGAAGATTAAATCTTACTTACAAGCCTTTGCGGTGTTGGATACATTGTAAGATACTCTGTGATAGTGAGACATCTGCATGAAAAGCATTCTACACCTCAGTAATAGCAAAATCTTAACTGAAATATTAACTTAAAACATACTGACATAAACTTGTATTAACTGTGAAATACTGTAATGTGTGTTTGGGGCTTTCGTGGATCATAGCTACAGCAAATGCAACCCATTGAATTTATTTTGCAAATGCTGTACTCTATCACAAACCTATTTTGAGAGAAACCAGAGAGCGTAAAGAAATGGGATACAGCATTTTTTTCTTTTTTTACTTTTGAAAATGGGCCAGTCAGGCATAAAGTCCAAGGCCAAATTTCTTTCCCAGCCCTCCCCTGCCCACACACACACTGACATGCACGCAGACAAACACTATCACAATGACTGTACTTTTGCTCAGACTTGTACATAAAGAGAGGATGAGTGAGACTTAGGATAGTGTTCTCCAATTTAAGTCTCCTTTGTATTTGGTTTTGCCACTCCACATCTCTTGATACACAGCGTAGATGGGATAATCTCAACTGTGATATGATTCAGAAGCTCCAAATAAGAATCACAGCTAGCCAGGTTTCTCTCTTTCTTTGCTTTGAACAGTTACTTTGAGAAGCAGAAAGCGGAGTGGCAGAAGGAGCCGCACGAGCCCGCCATCCCAGAATCCCTTGCTGCCGCCGCAGCAGCAGCGCAGCAGCTTCAGGTGTCCAGGAAGCAAGATGCACGCCAGACGGCCACTTTCAGACAGCAACCCCCACCTATGAAGGTATTTCTCCTACTGAAGTAAAATTAACAGTTGGGATGTGAAAAAAAAAACTTTTTTTGAAGTTTGAATAGTCAGTGGCTGATAGCGCAGCCGTTTTCAATTAAAGGGATAACTCTGATTATTTGATGTGGGTTTGTAAGAGGTACTTATCAATAGTCAGTAGATGCTGGTTAGCTCACCCCCAGTTTGGAGAAGCAGAAATGGGCACCAGCAATACAGGGTCAGCAGCAAAATGGATTTTAGCCACTCACAAAAATGTTTGCCTAAAACAATCAGTATCAGTTTAAGTGCATGTTATATTTAGAATATTTTCACAGATTTATTTTGCTGTCTGACAGAATTTTTCTGACGCGAAACCGCCAATGTATAAACAAGTATTGCTCTCTTGAAACCAACCAAACTCCACAGACAAATGAGTAATTTTACCTCACAGAACGGGAGTTGCTGGCTGCCCGCTGCCTCGATACATTTGTTTGTTTGAGTTATAGTGTGACTGAGGTATTTTATAAGGATTGTTCGGATTCACCGAAGTCACACAATAACACAAACAAAGTAATAGATCGAGGCAAGGGTAGACCAGCAATTCCTGCATTCTGCAAGCTAAAATTACAGATTTCATCCATGGAGTTTAGCTGGTTTGGAAAGAGTGATATTTAGCTTATATAATGTTGGTTTCCTGTCAGAAAAAGCTGTCTGGCAACAAAGTAAAGCAGATAAAATATTCTAAATGTGTTAGCATTTTTTAGGTGGACCTTTTTTTTTTTTAGTGTCTAAGCCCAAATTTTGTTTATGAATGTGTCCACAGCAGTACATTACTTAGCTTCCATGCTTGTACTACTCTCCCCCTTCTCTAAAATGGGGGTGTGCCAACCAGCGTCTAGTTACTATTGGAATGTACTTCAAACAACCCTACATCAAATAATTAGGCTGCACTTTGTCTCCTTTGTTAATAATGAAAAAAGCTCCTAAAGGCTCCTAGTTGTACCATATAGGGAGAAAATGGTAAGAAAACAAACTCAGACACCACCTGAAAGTTAAATTAATAAAAGCTTATCAGATACCCCCACATATTAAAGTTGAATTAATAAAAGAATAAGCTTATTAGATACAACCTGATTAAGTTGTTTGCTTATCTCTACAGCACAGTAAGAAGGACATATTATGCTGCAATTATTCTAAATTTCTCCCCTCTCTCTCCAGGCTTGCTTGTCTTGCCACCAGCAGATTCATCGTAATGCTCCCATCTGCCCATTGTGCAAGGCCAAGAGCCGCTCCCGCAACCCAAAGAAGCCCAAGAGGAAGCCAGATGAGTAGATCCTACTCTACCTTCAGCTTCAGCGCAGTTTAAAGGGACCTGATCAGCCATTTACATCGAAATATATGGCTGAAATAACAGATTTGTGCTTCAGGACAACTTCCCCACTTTAACAAATTGTCTTAGTACCTTTTTCATAAATTGTCAACAACTGATGGAGGATCTGATAATGTCATTCTGTTTGTTTTTATCAGTGCTTTGGATGTGTTTATATGTAATTGTATGACTTCTATCGTAGGTTTACCAGCCCCTAACCATGTAACTGCAATAATGCAAAAATGAACTTGGTAAAATGTCCAAATAATTTTGCCCATGTTGCTATCGTTTATTGCCTTAGATATTGTACTGTACTTTCTACATTTTTTTTTGCAATGCATGCGTGCTTCCATGGCTGTCTGTCGTGTACTTTTTGTGCCAATAAAAAAAATCAAATAGGTTTAATTGCAAAGTTAAATTAAACATAATGTTGTTTTAATGTTTACAGTGTTCATGTGACCACAAACTGGAGGGGGGAAAAAAAGGGCCATTCATTTGCTCTGAATAGTGTTGTGTGTTTAACTTTAATACAGTGATAAGAAAATAAATGGCTGTTTTGTACTAACCTTGTTACAATGTCCCTTTTTTTTTAACACTCAAAACAAAGGCTAGACATTTGTTTCTGTTATTTAGTGGTGTTAACGTAAACACAGCTGCAGCTGAGCAGGCTAGCCGAGGACACCACCATCAGCATATGGATGAGTGTTTATTGGGTAAATGGGTGGATTTGAGTCTGTGTGTCACAATAAAGAGGTAGGGATATTTCTGACTCCACCACAACATTGTCCCTTTCATTGTATTAATACAGCACCCATCATGTCTGCAGCTATCTGTCTGAAAAAGGACAGCGAGGGCTTGCTAAATGAGTTCCTGTAGCGTTTTTGTCAGGGTAACCCCTCATTTCATCTGTTGCCAGGGCAACTCCACGTTCCTCAGCCGTTGCTAAGGCAACCCCAGGTTGCTGTGACCCGCTTATGTCCACCAAGTAGTTCCTCCCAAATCCAGTGAGGGGCATCGAAGGGCTCTGGGAGTTTTTGCACAAACTCCCCCAAAGTGAGGACTCCTGTAACACAAAAGAACAGTTAAATAATCAATATGATCAGTCGAACTGACACGAATATTAGTTAATAACATATGGCTTGTACGAGCTTTCTGTCTCCAAAGTCACTTACTCCATAGTTGTAGTGTGTGTTTAGTCTGTCCTTCAGTGTTTGGAACCGCAGTTGTGTCTTCTTCCTCCTGATAAAACTTTTCAAGGCCAGAGAAGCCTGTTCCTGCTCACACACTCTGCACACAGCGGGGTCATGGAGCTCCACCTCTGCAGCCTGCCATAAAACAAACACATGACAATAACAAATAGGAAGAAATACGGCGTATTTATTATTATTATTATTATTATTATTTATCGTTATGAGTCCTGACCCGTCTCATTTCCTCGTCGAAAGTTTTGAGCCTCAGCATTGAAATGAGTTGAGGGGGGACGCTGGGGTGGACTTCGGGACCTTGAGACATGGGACTGGGGGAGGTTTGGTCTCTGTCTCGCTTTGTACGCTGTCTGCGATTTCGAAACTCGTCTCCGGCTACAACTTGTCTTTCACACTCGCTCCTGTCCTCCCTCCCGCTGGCCCCTTTGTATTTGTGTCTCATTCTCTCCTCTTCTGAGGACTCAAATTGCTGCTGTTTGCTCCGGACAAGAGAAATCAGTCTCATGCAGTGGTTTCTTACAGCTTCTTCTTCCATTTTGGACAAAAATACAGCACATGAGAACACGTTTTTAGTTGTATCTGGTCAGTTTTATCGGAGTAGCTGCACATACTAACTAATGCTAAAGGTTACCTCCTTACGTAACATGTAAATGAAGGGGCGGCGGAACCGACTATTTAACCGATTTTTAGCAAAGACAAACATCCAGGAGTCAAATATAAAACTGCACTTAACTAGAAACCGAGGTTATTGTAAAACCCTGCTTTCCCCTTTGCCAATCTATTTACACATCCTCTTCTTTTACTATTTGCTGCAGCCGCACTTCCTGCCATCGGCGCGTCACTACCGCCATCTTGTGGTCGACAGGAGCAAACACGCTTGGAAACAAACGAAAGAATGGTTCAAACAAAACAAACGAATTCAAACTATATGCGGATGTAAAGCAGTGGTGGAAAGAATACTGAAAATCTGTATTCAAGTGCAAGTACTGTTACTTCGCGAAAATATTCCTCAATTAAATCAAGTGACCTTAAAAGTAACTTGAAAATCTACTCAGAAAAGTGGAAGTACCCAAAGAAAGACTTAATTATATTAATACAATATTAATACAGTAATTTGAGTATTTGTAATTAGCTAGTTCCACCCCTGTTGTAAAGTATGAACTGATTTTGAAAAAGAAACGTGAAAACCTGCCAATTAACACTATATTTACAACTATATTTAAAAATATGACATCCTTAAAGCCAAATTAATGAAAATCCCTCACTTTCAATGCTTTTTATAATATGTCTTGACTATATTGTTGGCTCACTGGAAAGGCTCAACATTAAATGGAACAGGACCTTAATTAATATCACTGGTAACTGTTACCCTACTATTTCATGTTAGTATAACTACCGTGAAAAAAGTTTATATCCCACAATGTTTTGCCACATTCTGTGCTGTTTCATATGAGAATCCAGAAATGCTTTTATATAAACAAAGAGTTTGGATCATTTTTTAAAATTGGTAACACTGTTTTTAACCCTACTATTTTATGTCAAAATGGCTGCTGTGAAAAAGTGCATGTACTATATGTAAATGTAAAGTGCATTTACAACACAGCACATTGTTCATTCTCATGTATTACAGTGGCCAGTGATCTTGTTTTCTCATTGCTCTTGGGTCTGTATTCAGGAAGCTTGCATCAAAAGCAAACCTTAATTATCCACATTTAATTGTTCCATGTCTGCGTGCCCAAATAAATAAATAAAATTTCCTCGTGTATTCGTGCAATGCCAGGAATCTGGACTCTTGTGCCATCTGCTGAAAGAATGTGGTGTGTCACAGCCTCCCTGCTAAACAGGGGACAGTATGAAGACATGGGTGGGTTTGGCAGAGGAACAGCTGACTGGCTGCTCCTCTAAAGCTTCTGACAGTCATGCAGCTGACACTTACTAAAATGGCTGCCTGGGTGAGAATCAGGAGGGAAACAGGGTGATATCAGGGCACATGCAGCAAACTCACCGCTGTTCTCGTTGATTATTTGGCTTTACTGTGACACGAGGACACACAACTGGGCTGTTTTGTCTTTAATCCCCTTTTGACAAACTGAAACAAAAAGCTAAGAATTACGACACACTTCACCATGTGACATGGTAACACACAGGTCTCCATTTCATTTTTGTTGTTACTCGGGAAACATTGAAAGACAGACACACTCACCAATCACCGACACAGTGTCACACTTGTATCACTTTTCTAATTATAAACCAGAGCAGG
>JAJHUR010085604.1:0-11241 GCA_027495735.1 Lutjanus campechanus
TTTATATTTTCCTCTGACGTACCTGGATGTCCTGGATTCGTTCTTTAATCTTGTCGGCTCCAAAGTGTTTGTTGGCCACCAGCTCCTCGCCCTGTTTGATGGTCTGCTGCAGGTGGGCGGCGCGCCCGCTCATCTCGTCCTCGAAGGCTTTGTGCTGACTCAGCAGTCGCACCGCTCCCGTCAGATCCTTCCCATAATCCTCGGAGGACAGGATCTGCTCCTTCTCCCTGATCCAGCCCTCCTACAAAACACCAGGGCCAAAGTCAGGGCTTTTAGTTTGGAATTTTTGATTTAACTCTGAATAATTGTAAAAAAAAAAAAAAAGATAATAAGAACCTCTTCGGCCATTTCCCAGAAGAACTTCCAGAGGCGGCGGGACTCCTCGAGGCGAGCTCGCCGCTCAGCCGCCAGCTGGCTCAGCTCCTGGTAGCAGAAGTCCATGTGAGCGACACGATCGCGGATGATCTGAGGATCACAGGGTTTATAACCTGGAGAGGAGGAAGGAGAGGAATTATCATTTATTTCTGTTGATAATGAGAACTGGAATGTCTTCTCTCCTGTCTGTCTGCCTGCCTGTCTGACTGTCTGACTGTCTGTCTGACTGTCCGTCTGTCTGTCTGTCTGTCTGTCTGTCCGTCTGTCTGTCTGTCTGTCTGACTGTCCGTCTGTCTGTCTGTCTGTCTGACTGTCTGTCTGTCTGTCTGTCTGTCTGTCTGCCTGCCTGTCTCACCCTCCATGTCGTCTGCGAACTTCTGAGCGTTGCTGTTGACGTTTTTGACTCTGTCGGACTGGATGGCGATGTCGGCCTCCACCAGAGCGTGTTTCTGCAGCAGGTCCTCTACACCCAGCAGGTGTTTCCCATAATCCTGAGAGAGCAGCAGCATCTGCAGAGAGAGACAGCAGGGTCAAAGGTCAAAACAAGTCATAAGTCTCAGAAACAAATGATTCTTATATTCTCTTTTTTTCAGTTTCAGAACTATAACCAAACTCGCACTTTTTTCCAGAATCTTTCAACAATGTCGTCTTAACCTGAACAGCTGAACAAAAACTTTGCCTTCATACAACGCAGTGAGAATTAAACACATTCAAGGTGAAACCAGGACAATTCTGATCTAAAAATAGTTACACAAGACAAAGAATCTTTCCATATTTGAAGCTAAAGACATGTTTCAGCCTGACCCGTCCCCTCCTGCCCTCCGTACCTTCATCTCGTCCATCCAGTCCATGATGTAGAGCATCTCCTGGAAGACTCTCTGCAGACCCAGGTTAGACTCCAGCCTGTGCCTGCGGGCCTTCAGCAGCTCCAGCAGGTACTCCCACAGCCGGATCACGTTGTCCTTCCTGGCTGTGATGCGTTTGATGTCATGGTAACTCTCCGCCTCCAGCTCCTTTGCCACGGCAACCACCGCCTGCAGCAGTGAGAGGGAAGAGGAGGAGGACGAGTGGAGGGAGGAAAAGAGAGATTTTAGGTTAAAACACTCAAAACAACATGTCAGAAAAACAGATTTGAACGTCTTCATGAAAACTACAAACATTATGAGCATTTTCATACAAACTAGTTCTAATTCTCAGTTTGATAAAATCAAAGTTTGAAAAATGATGCAACTGATGAACTGACCTGAACTCGCTCCTCGTAGGCGGCGATGTCTGTTTCTATGGCTTCATGTTTCTTTGTGGCAGCTTCAACGGCCTGGAGGTCAAATCCAAAGTTATCCTGCAGGAGGACGGAGGAAAGGACACAAGGAGAGAACAGACAGGAAAGGAAACAAGGAGATGAGAGAGGAAGGGAAGCAAGGACAGAAGAGAGGAAAGGAAACAAAGAGTGGAGGAAGGAGGAGCATAAGGATTTATTATTATTATTTTATGAACGACTTGAATGTAATCATCTTTGTGAACAGGACTGACTGTATTGATTGATTGACTGATTGATTAATTTGATGTATTTTGGTAAAAATCTGTTGCACAGGTGTGTTGTTGTTGTTGTTGTTACCTGGGAGACGAGCCTCTGGTTCTCACTCAGCCACGTCTCCCTCATGGCGGCTTTGCGGTCGAAGCGTCTTGCGAGCTGCTCCAGTTTCTCCTGACGAATCAGCTCCGTCCTCAGAGCCAGCTCCCGCTCGTGCTCCGCCTTCTCCAGACGCTCCCACGCCTAAAACACACACACACACGATACACACAACATCAGCTAAGAAGCTTTTGATTTTTGATTTTTTGTCAAAATTAAGCAGAGTCTCTAATTACATTGTGAATTTAAACATTAAACAGTTTTTCTACAGTTGATCAAAGACAATCAGGACTAATGATCAATAACTGATGACATCTCAGCAGGTGTGTTCACCTTGTTGATGTCAGAGATGAGTTTTCCTTCTCTCGGTGTGTAAACTTTCTGGTTGTTGGCTCTCATCTTACTCTGGATGGTGAACAGGAGAACCTCCAGGTTTCCCTTCTCTGTGAACCTGCACACACACACACACACACACACGACTACCATCTTAGTGCCTTTAAAAACCAGCAGGAGCTGAACTGTCATCTTTTGTGCAAGATAAGTGAAAATATGAAACCAGAAGTATTTTTTTAATAACTTTTCAGCATGCAGTGTTTGCGGGACTCTATTTGTGCACATGAAGCAGAGATGTTTTTCTGCACACTGCTTTCTAGTGCACATGCTCAGTTTCTAAATGTCTGGTCTCATTTTATATTTGAGTGGATCAAAAAAGTTAAAATGTTGAAAAGGTTGTGTTTAGGATCATTTAGCTGTGAGTCAGGGAGACGTAAGCACCTCGAAAACAAACACAAATGAGCTCTGAACCGCCGTCATAATTACAAGAAGCCCGGTTGTCAGTTTCCAATCAGATCCGCCTCGACTCTTTCCAGAAAATCATCTGCATTTGTGTTCATGTTCAGACTGAGCTGCTGGTTTTGTTGTTTTGTTTTTCCTCCTTCAGTCCGTGTGGGAGGAGAACTGCGGTTTAAACACTCGGCAACGACTCCTGAGTCATGAGTAACAAACTGTGAAATATCTGGTTTGCAGGCAGAGGTGAAGGGGGGGGGACTTTGCTTCTTTAACATATAGAAAAAGAAAAAGAGTTTGAGCACCAAAGAGGGAAAAGCAGGAGGAGAAAAACAGAGAAGAGAGCTACTGCTGAATTAGGTTCAGGCCTTGTTTACACCTGGTGTGAACATTTCCATCTGGTTCACTGAGATGTAAATGATGTTCAGGTTCTGTTCTGACCTGCCAAGATAAGCAGCAGATGTTTGTGAACTCAGTCTGTTTCAGCTGATTTCATCATTCAACCAGTAACAATATCACCAGACTCCAATTAGAAATCATGCCAGTTTGAGAGCAGTTGTGGGAGGAGAAACTTTATAAAAATGTTTGGAAACAGTTACTGTAGGTCAAATTCTTAATCATTCATGTCTTCTTGTAAATTCTGCATTAAATTCAACATGTTGAGCTGTTTCTTTCCTTTGTCACAGCATCTGTGTACTGGCCTGCCTGCAGCACGCCAATGTAAGCAACTTCTTCTCCACTCGTGGAGAAAATCACCTTCAAGAATTGTGCATTTTTATGAGTTGTTGAGTGAGAAAAATCTTTATAAACTTTGTGAAATGTTGTCTATGACAAATTCTTAATTATTTGGGCCTTCTTGTAAATTCAGCAAATATTTTACATGAAGTTATTTATTTCTTTGTCTAAAAATATTGTGTTTATTTGTCCGAGTGTGTTGTCTGCTACTGTTGGACTGCTTGTTAAAAACAACAACACATTTGGTCTTTGCAAACAGAAGTGATGAAGCTCAGACTACCCAAGATGCATGTTAATACCAGGTGTAATACTCGACACCATTTGGAAAAAGTCTAAAGTGAGTGAATACTGTGTGGTCGTAAGGGTGTGTGTGTCGTGTTGACTGACTTTGGTGGTTTCTCCACGGTGCGGTAGGTGTTGAAGGCCTGCAGCTGCTGCTGGACTCCCACCAGAGAGTTGGCAAACTTCCTGTTGTTGAGGATGATGATGGTCTGTTCGATCCACTCCAGCAGGTCCGAGGCCAGAGACTCGTACTTCTCGATCATCTTCTCCGTCTCGATGGCGTTGTCCAGAACCTGGAAAACACACACAGACACACACACACACACACACCAGAGGTTAAAAAAACAGCAGCATGCTCCTTTAACTGCCTGCTGATTGTTGGAGGTCTGAGGTCACCTTTCCGATTCTCTTCCCCTCCACCTTCAGAGCCTTCATCTTAGAGAAGTAGTGGTAATAGGTCACCACGTAGGTGATGATGGATTTCTCATCAGGATGGTCCACGCTGATGTCTGCGAACACACACACACACACACACACACGTACAATATTATATCTCAAATTCTGCCACACAGCAGTGACAGACATTTCTGTTACTGTCTGCATTAATGGACAATAAAGTTTTGAATCTTGAACGTCTCACCCTCGGGGTCCAGCAGCTTGGTGAGACCCAGGTGTTGCTCTGCCAGGTTGAAGGCATTCTGCAGGTTGTAGTGAGCGTTTGATTTCTTCAGCTTGTCGAAGTCGATCAGGTCCGGCCTGAGGAGGAGAAATTTAAGAAAGACAATAAATAAATACATAAACAAAAACAGAGAGAGGTTGACTGCAGGGCTGCACACAGGTTTTTAGAAATACTTCTGTCACAAGTTCCTGCAAAGAGGAAATTTAAGATGTTTTAATTACTTGGATTTTTTTATATTTTATTTACAGTGATCAAAGTTTGGGACAGAATCATTCCTTAGAAATGGACTTAATTTTTAAAAATTCTATTTTCTTTTTAATTTGACTCTTATTATATTTTTTTCTCATGACAACCCCGAGGCTGCTGCACATTTCTCAATAAAAAGCGTCGTCTCCTTGAAACTTGTGATATACAGGACTCAAACTGCCCCTGCAGGCTGCTAAAATTTCACAGATATTTTTAATTTTTACTGAAGAAAATGATTTGTTTTGAATGTCTGCTGTGACCCCTGATCAGTGACTGATATGCAGCTGTAGTTGACACAAAGAAAATGACAAGTTTCAGATAATAAACAGATTTTCGTGCCTCTCTGCTGTGTGACTGATCTGAATATGGGCTTTATTTGGTTTAAACATAGTTTTCTTTATGTTCTGCATAAAGAAACGTTTCAAGTCTAAATGTGGTTTGAAGGAAACAGTCTGCTGACTGATCAGCTGAGACTCTGCAGTCATTAAAGAACAGACTGTGTGCAGAGGCTCAGCAGAGGAATGATGGGATGTAACTGTGGAGTTATTTGTGTTTGTGGATAATGAGGTAATTTCTCTTCAAAGCTACAATGTGTAGAATGATTCGTGCGATTACAGCAGCTTCTCATGGCATAATGTTTTGAAGGTGGGCAAGAAAAGCAGAGAGAACGCTGTGGGGCTTTTCTCCCTCCTTTATTCAACAGCCTGGTCTTTCAATCTGAGAGCATGACTCATTGATTTCACATTCAGATTTTGCAATTCTTTCCCCCAAAATCCTGCACTCACACTCAAATAGTTCTTTTTTGTGTTTGGCTCTGCTTCTGCTCAAACTGAACGCACTCAGATACACAGCAGCTGCCGACGAGAAAAATAAAAAGTGTGCAGCATGAGGAGGTCATACCTGCGTCTGTGGATCAGTGTGTGTCGTGATGAGTTCCTACCTGCGTCTGTGGATCAGTGTGTGTCGTGATGAGTTCCTACCTGCATCTGTGGATCAGTGTGTGTCGTGATGAGTTCCTACCTGCGTCTGTGGATCAGTGTGTGTCGTGATGAGTTCCTACCTGCGTCTGTGGATCAGTGTGTGTCGTGATGAGTTCCTACCTGTGTTTGTGGATCAGTGTGTAATGAGTTCCTGCGTCTGTGGATCAGTGTGTGTCGTGATGGGTTCCTACCTGTGTCTGTGGATCAGTGTGTGTCGTGATGAGTTCCTACCTGCGTCTGTGGATCAGTGTGTGTCGTGATGGGTTCCTACCTGTGTCTGTGGATCAGTGTGTGTCGTGATGAGTTCCTACCTGCGTCTGTGGATCAGTGTGTGTCGTGATGAGTTCCTACCTGTGTTTGTGGATGAGAGCGTTGAAGGCCATCCCGTCTCTCCAGCTGGTGGTGAAGTTGTGGATGTTGACGTTTGGATATCTGGACAGGAAGAGGAAATCACACAGCTTGTCAGGTTTTCATGTACGACTACAGCGACTGAAAAGAATATTTAATGACACACAGTTATTCATTTAGTAATGTTAGTGTAATTAAACCAAAGTCGACTGTCAGACTTTATCAGCTTCAACTCTGTATTTCATTGATTCTTTTCTTCTACTTCAGAGAGAGAAACAGGAGGTGATGGGACTGATGGGAAGTGTAGTCTGAAGCACCAACAATCCCCGTCAGTGATGTGCTGACTTAGTGTAGATTCTCACCCTGCTGTCTTCATCTGACACCAGAGCAGCAGAGCATCTTTAGCCGACTTCTTCTCCTTGTTGTCCTCCGTCTCCACACTGATGTCCTGGATCTGAGACACAAAGACAGACAGAGTAAGCACTGATGTAACTGACATTTAATGGGAAAAATGTTGCAAAATATGTCATTTTTTAATTACATTAATTTACAATATTGACTGAAGAGTTAATTGTCTTTTTGAGACATTATTCATAATGTTTGTCAGCTGATTATTAATTTATTAAATCAACTGTTCAATCATTACTCAACATAATGCAAACTGCAGACACATTTATAAAAGAAACCAGATCAATTAACAGCACAGAGAGGAAACAACACGCTAAAGAAAACCAGTCACCATCAACATCACGTCTCAGTGGTCAAACATACAAAAGAAATATTCATTATATAAAAATCCTCACTGCAGCTGCAGTTCCAAAACATACATTTCAAATGTTTGGTTTCTCTTTCTGATATAATATTATAAGATATAGATTTGTTTTACTCTATGTGGCAGAAAGATGAAGAGCAACAGTGTACAAAGAAATCTGAGAATCACAGCATCCCAATACAAATGAAATCAGAGTGAAAATTCCAGAAGTTGGTATTTTTACCCATTTCTACATTTCTACCATTTCTATCTTTATGATCAAACAAATCACCACGTACGCATATTCATGTTTTCACACTCTTTCATGAGCTGCATCAGCCCGTGTATGTATAATCCATCCAGAGTGACGTCCACCAGTGACACGATGTGTCCTCTGCCTCACAGCTACATGTCTGACGTTAATGCTCAGTCTAACCCTCGAGCCTTCAAACGGCCCGCTGAAGAAGAGTGAGAACCAATCAGAACGTTTGCACAAATGTCCTCACTGTCACCCGACGCTGACATCAACAAACACAAACATCTGCAGTCCTGCGTGTTTTCACTAAACCAGCCCCCAGCTTGTTTTTACTATAACCATAAAATCAACTCTTAGACCTTTTAAACTGTCCTGAAAAAATGTCCTCACTTTCTAAAACTGTCCTCTCCATCCAAACATGTCCTAACTTCCTAAAAGTGTCCTCACTTTTTATAAAGGTCCTCATTTTTCCAAAATAACTGCACTGTGCCAAAATGTCCTTACTGTTGTTGTCACTTTCTTAAAATATCATTGATTTCTAAAAACATCTTCACTTTGTAAAAATGTCTTCACTTTCTAAGAATGTCCTCTCTGTCCAAACATGCTGACACTTTTCAACAATGCCCCCACTTTTTAAAAATGTCCATAATTCTCAAAAATGTCTTCACTCTCCAAACATGTTGACATTTTTCAAAAATATCCTCAGTTTCCAAAAACGTCTGCACTGTCCCAAAACATCCTGTCTTTCCAAAAACATCCACGGCTTCTTAAACATGTCCTCACTTTCAGAAAGTGTTTCAAAAAGTCCTCAATTTTCAAATCGTCCTCACTCTAACCGGTCCTCGCAAAGACAGCCAAAGAGCGCACAAACGTCTCACCTTCATTGATTAACATCCGTCAGTTTCAGTCTGACTGCAGCGTGAGCCACATCTGAACCACAAATCAGCAACATCAACACCACCACAGCACATATGACACACACACACACACACACGGACACACACACACGGACACACACTCTGTGGTCCTTCTGTCACTCTGCACTCTCATTCCTCCACTGTAGGATTTAAAACCACTAAAAAGAGTTTTTTAATCCTCACGGCTTATAAAAGCTAAATCCTTTTCACCCATTTTCCCAACTGTTCACTGTCCCTAATGATGACATCATCGCCCGAGTGACACGACAACCCCGTCAACAGACAGTAACGAGTGTGACGAGTGTTTCTCTGAGCGTAATTTCACTCATTTAATCATCGACATCATGTTTGAAGCAGATAAAGAAGCTCAGGACTGATTGTTGAGTGACGTGAGGAGTCATCTGACTTCTTTAAAAATGAACTGGACAACTCCAACAATAACAGTAAAATATTAACTCATTTAACTGACGACTCCTAATCTTTCAGTGACTTATTAAAGATTTAGCAATGCCACATTTGTAGGATTATTAAGGATTAAATATCACACCAACTCTGCTCTCATATCTGCAGAAATAATGTGGAACTTTATCTTTTAATTAAAAACATGAATGATGAGTCATTTTATGTCTTATGATTAGCACCATGCTCTGATGTCAGTTTATTAGGTACACTTGATTCAACTTAATAGTGATTATCTTGTACAAAAGGTGTTTCTAGTATTTTGTCCAGCCCTGTTGGTGCCAGTTGGTCCTATTTTGGATCCCTTTTGAGCAACTCGGGCCTTCTAATCTAATATGAATATACTGATTTTGGGGAGCCAAAATAGTAGTGCAGTCCATTAATTCTACGATGGGCTGCAGAGATAATGTTTAATGAGTTTAATTTGAATTAGCTGAGATCCTGATAGAGGATGAGCCAGACATGAGCAGACTAACTCCATCTGTTGAACTCATTTTGGGATGCAAAATTGCACAGTTAAGCTGAAATCACTGAGAGAGTAGAGTACGACGAGGGGTTTTAGTTCGAACAGAAGTTAGAGCAACAGTTTACATCCCTGCCAGAGATGTAGACTCATCTGGGGATGCAAATTGCACGAAGCCCTGTCGCCTGAAACTTGAAGGTGATGGAACAAATGACCCACGTCACCACTGCGTTCTGATTTCAGCTGACGTGACTGCATAAGTTCACCACATCTGGGGATGCCAACTTGCACAGCTGTTCTCTGTTACCTGGAAGCGGAGGATGATGGTCCAGATGAGCCCCAGGGTGAGGCGGTGGTTTCCGTCGACGATGTCGTGGGAGCCCATGTTCTCCAGGTGGACCCTCTGCTCCTTGAGGAACTGCAGGGCCTTGTCCACATTCTCCAGACAGTGGATCCGCATCCGACCCTTGGTGGGTTTGGGCTGGAACAAAAACACATCTCAGTTTATTTACAGCTTTCAAAAACCAGGAACCGTGAAGCGCTTCACGCTGCCAAATGAACATGAAGAAGAAGAAGAAAACAGCTGCGGACACAGCTGAACGCTTTCAAAAGCCACACTTTATGTTTTGATAGCAATCATTGTTGAGTGAAAGTGTGTTTTCTTTTGCCAGGAAATAACTTTTGCTTCACTTCATTACTAAATCATTAATCAGAGGATTTCCTCAATACAAACATCCAAAAACAGGAAAAATATTTTTAATACTTTAAGCAATAAATATTTCCACAAAACAATCATTTACATGCATATTAAAGCAGAACTATGGCCACAAACCAAATACGACAGCAAACTTCTCCTGAAGCCAAACAGCTTTAACTGCTCAAGTAAGAACTGCTGCTGAATAATGAAGGTCAGGAGGAAAATAACATGAGCTAAGAGTCTGTGTTGAGTTTTTAAGTAGAAAGTGAAAACTTAGTTCCTCTGGAATGTACCAACGGAGAAGACTTAAAATCAAGTCTTTTATGAAATGAAAACAGAATCCTGAAATATTCTGCCGATCAAATGATGAAAACCGGAATTATTGTTGATTTTCTTTGTTTTTCAATGAACTTTGTCTCAAAAGCTGATTCTTTATTGTGACTTCTATTGTAGGTGATGATTATACGGTTGCCCTGTGTGCAACTGAGTAAAAAAAAAAATCCATTTTCTGATCTAAATTGTTCTGAACATGAAAATATTTTTCTAAGTGACTTTTTTCATGTCTTTCATCTCTCTCATGCACCACACAGCTTTGTGTTTAGAATACATGGAGAAATTAAAAGTCACCTGGAGGAAAACATTAATACTTTCACTCCTCTTCAGAACATGTGGTCATGGAGCACTTCAGCCTCTTGTGGCTGAAATGAGTATTACAACAACAAACGCTGCTTCATCTGTTTTCACAGATGGAGAAAACGTAAGAAACAAAAAAACTGACAAAACCTGTAGTTTCACTTGTTTTTAAAACAGAAACACACGAGAAAAAAATTAAATCAGACTTAGAAAATCATCAAGCTCATTACAGTCACATATTCTTGAACATTCATTTTGTGGTTAACATTAAGATCTGAAAATCAGATTATACAAGTTTAATGAATTTGCATTCTTTATTTTTAGACTCTTTGTGGTTTTGTACATGCTGACTTCTGGATCTGATTGATGCTGGACATGCTGGTACATACTGTTAAAAAGAGACATTTTTTACATATCTACAATCTCCAAACCATCAGAAACTATTTTCTTTTGAGCAGAAAACAAGTTTATCTTCTTTCCTCTCAGTATATTAAAGTGTTACAGTTATTGAAAGGCCCTGTGGTCTTTTAATTCTATAGAACAAAGTCAACATCAATTAGCCATCAGATCTCTGTAATAAATTGATTTAAAAAGAAGGCTTTGTAAGTCGACGTGAGAAATCTTCATTCTTAAAGACAACATTGAAAAAATGAGAAAAAGGAAAAGCTCTGGCTGTAGGTGAGATGATATTTGGTGTTTCAGCAGACGGAGACTGAATGAATGAAGAGGAGTCAGACATTATTGCAGTGCAGGGATTTAACAGTGTGATAACCTGCTTTACTGCAGCGCTTCCAGTGCTTTAAGTGGAAAAAAATAAGTGCCGGTACTCCCCTTATTCGACTGTTGCCAGGTAAATTAGGCGGTGGGTAACAGCAGATCATTATATATAAATAGCCTACTATATATTAAATATATATAATATATACTACATATTTAAATACTAGGACATGATACTGATTTTTAAAAAGAAATTTGTTTTTATTGAGCTTTCAACTTTCCAGATA
>JAJHUR010085605.1:0-23601 GCA_027495735.1 Lutjanus campechanus
TTTCCCCCCCCCCCCCCCCCCCCACCTGCTTGAGATGATAATTTTACAGAAATTACAACTAGCACCGTTGTCATCTTTCTTCAGGAAATGAAGCCACGATTTGGGTCATTTGTTCTCTTCTGCCACGACAGACACATGAGTTTGACATCATTGTTTTGCAATGTGCAACGGCCAGAAAAACATGCCAGTGTCGATCAAAGGAATTGCTAAGCTCGGAGGCATACAGTTCTGATGGACTGGACTGTTTGGAATGGTTTCTCAACAAGATTCAATTCTAGTTTTGAATAATTCAAAGAGTGTGGAAACGGACAGTCCTGGAGGCCTCTATCTGTATTCCTAATGACAGCCAAGCATTTTTAACAATATTTTAATGGTCAGAGAACAGCAGATCAGTCTTACGCAACCAACTGCAGAACCTACTGTTCAGTCAGGACTATTTAGGAACACATCTGTTACGTCTACAAAATTACAACATATTCTTTGACACATTGCCTGTATGTGTATAAATCCTGCAAGAAGAACTTTCTGCTGCCATGAGCAAGCAAACAAATGCACTGAAATACAGATTTATGCTCCTGATATGTTGTTCTTTTATTGTCAGTAAACTTAAAACTAAGTGTCACCACAAAGGCAGGCTGCACTGCCAATCTAAACATTGCATGGAGACAGAAACATCTGTTACTGGTAATTCATCTTAAGCTAGAGAAAACATAATAAACTGAAGGACAGTTTGCAGTTTAAAAGCATCTCCCGCACACAATATCCTTTTGAGTCAAGCTTTTGATACATGCTGCCGTCAGTATGAAGATTTTACACAATGAAACTGAATAGATGCCGTCTCTCTTGATGCTTGTGTCCTCGGCTTTACAACAGGATTATGTAGACCCCACCGGGTTAAGTGCAATGAGTATAAAGTCTGACGCATATTGAATTTTGTGAAAATAATGTTCCTTGACACATACAAGTTTACCATCTAATAGATGAGATGAGCCCCTCAGCGGAGGTCATTCGGGCTGCCCCCTCCCATCCACTGAGTCTACTGGGTGTGGTATAGGTGCTTTTACGCACTGATGAAATCCAGATGGAGGAGTTTAAGATGTGTGATCTGGTTAAAATATGGAAATGGTAAACTGTTACGCAAATGAAGCATGGCTCTCTCTATCAATTCAGACTTAAGGAAATCTAAAGCCCTACAGATGGTGTTGCTGGCTGGCAGTCTACAGTCTAGCTGCAGAACGATTACTCTAAGATTAGTATGCAGAACACAATTCAGTAGTTTTGTTTTGGCATTGCTCTTAGACCTAAACTGGCCAGAGCACTTGAACTTAACTGCAGTTTAAATACATCAGCACAGCCATTCCACCCTCCATCACACTCGTCTTCTCTCAATGTCCCTCTGAGTGCCGTCTGTCTCTGCTGATCCTGTCTCTCTTCAAGTCCTTTTCCTCTATCAAGACCCTTTTTAACCCCATAAAACAGCATCCATGAGCAAACCGAGCAAACCCAGCACACAGTATGTAACCCCCGAGATGGGCGATATTATAAACAATGACCTTCGCAAGACAGCCATCTTTGGCAAGTCGATGCATTGGTAAACAGCACTGGATTGTAACTCAAAGCTTGATCCAGACCCACAAAGACCAATGCCAGCGCAGTGTAGCTACTGCTTACATTAAGGATGAGGTCATTGCCTTTAAATGCAATCTTGTCAAGGAGAGGAACCACTTATGCAAGTGAAATAGCATTCACTGACCTGAACACACACGCAAACGCTAGGTTTATCTTCCTGGAGGGTAGCCACTATGCATGAGTATGGGTCACATACTCCTACACACACACACAAACACACACACACACACATTTACGCTCTCTCTCTCTCTCTCTCTGACCCACACAAAATTAGTTTTCCACTTGTTTCAGCATTTTGCAGCTTAAGGGAGATTTAAAGTATAAACCAAAAAATGGCATCAGAGCTGATTTACGGGGCCAACTTCATATACATGTGTGAATGTGTGTGTATAGCCCCTCTTCCACACACGTGCTGGCTTGGCATGGCGGGGATTTGCATCTCCATTACAGGGCTACTCGCTTAAAGGTGTGTCCCTTAACTGATGACGTGATTGTCCTGAGTGAAGCAGTTGTAAAACGGTGCATAGATACGTTTAGTTTCCTATGAATTTTTGACAATTAAAGTCACATTATTATATTATTTACGGACAAGCTTTTATTATGAAACAGCAAAATCGGGAAATGTTGGGTTCCTGTCAGCAGTAACTTAACACGACTCCTATACAGCTGAAAGCAAACGCAAAACACTAAAATAAAGCAGACACATGAAAGTACAAACAGCGACGCAGCCACAGTTGATTCAGTAAGAAGCTACAAAAGCCTAGAGAGATGAACACACAGAGTTCTTTAATAACCTCTTTCTCTGTGGCCACCTGCAGAGACATGGGTTGAGTCAAGAAATACTTGAGGGGAAGAAGGGTGGACGTTGGGCTGACTACAGTGGATGAAACATCACCACAACCACCTTGTAGGAAGGTTTTTTTGGGGGGCTTTTTGTGCCTTTATTTGACACAGACAGCTGAACTAAAGACTGGAAAAGAGGGGGAGAAAGGAGATGCCAAGCAGCAACGGGCAGCAGGCTGGAATCAAACCTACTGCGAAGGACTGATAGCCTCGTCACATGGAGCGTGTGCTCTATCAACTGAGCTAAAGGGGCACCCTTGGGAGATGTCTTCATAAGCCTTTTTGGCTTCCAACCTCTCCAGCACAATCCTCCATTTCTTCTATTTATTATTCCATGATTTGACTTGACATGGCTAAAAGTACCAAAGAAAAAGCCTTTCATGTGTGTGAGTCAAGAACAGCAAGGTTGCTTATTTTAAATCTCAGTCAGTAGTTTCTTCTTTGCTTTCTTACAAAACGGGCAACACGCAACTTCAGATTGGAGGCTCTCTTCAAAGTCTACTAGAAGAAAGTGCAAACTGTAGGCTGTGCCTCAGTCCAAACCAACATTTTCCACCTCAACTTAACAGCTCTTCTTGCTCTGGAGGAACGTTGTATAAAGGGACAAACACACAATACAAACAAGTGCAGACTGCCTCAGTGCAATCTTTCTCCACCTACCTCTATTGTGCTAAATTGCAAAATGGCCAATACACAAGAAAACCAAGTACAGATTGGGGGTTCTCCTCTGGTATGTTACACTGGGAAAAAGCCTCAATCACAACCAACTTTTCCCAACTCTACTCAGTAGCTCTCTTTCACTGTGATAAACTGAAGGAAAGCTGCAAACTGGTCAACACACAAGACAGCTCAGTGCCGCCCAAACCTGCTTTTCTCACCTCTGTGTTCCCTGTGAAGTGTAAAATTCAAGGTAAGCAGCCCTTCTGAACCAGAGTGAGGACTTTTTTCTCCTGAGGTAATTGCCCACAATTTCATCATGCTCACTATGTCGTCCAATTAGAGCCATGTAACAGCCACATTTAAAAAATAGCTCAGTTAAATTTCAAACATTAATAAGCACTGAAGATACACATGGAACATTTAGTTAAATCCTTCAATTTGTTAAGTGCCACTGGGATTCTCTTTTTTGTTTTAATCACACACAATGCACAAATTCACCGCTTGCGAAATTAAGCTGCTGAATAACAAGCCTCTCAATGTTTTTCTGTAGCATGTAACTGCACGCATTGTATCATCGACCTGCCAAAAAATGGCAGACAAAGCACTTTACGCTTAGAAGATTGGCTCGTCTTTTATCCTCAGTGGTTACGTTCAAAGAAATTAATGTAGCAGATTTAAGGAGGCACATCCAACATAAATATTTAAACAGATTTATAGCTATTTCAGTTTTAATAGCTGAAGACTGGGTAACATAAGATGTTAAAAATCTCCTCAAGCTTAAATAGCCTTTCCAGGCTGCTGAATACACTTATTACCAGAATTAGCATATGGGTTTACACGATGTAACTCCATGACTGATAATCATTCACAACATCAATGACCTGTTCATTAACTAGTGTCTGACCCTTCAACTCAATGGCCTTGAGGAGCCCTTCACTGAAATTATCTGGAATGGGATTTCTGCTTCACGGCAGGTTGCACTCAGGTTTATGGAGTGACTTATGGTTAATTTATCGATTCGCCTGCAGCTATATAATGTCCTATAAAACAGACAAGTGTAGGCTGAGTAAAACCCTTAAAGTAGCTTTTCTATTTCATTCAGCTCAGTGTGAACTGTCTTTGATTCATGGCACATTTAATTGAAATCCTAAATACCCCTCAAAAAATTAAAAAAAATCACCCGCTTCAATGTTTCATATATTAATGGCTTTCTATGAAATAGACCTAATGTAAGTGCACTTTCCCGCTCTGAGTCATCGCCAAGTAATTGTAAATCAGAGAGCAATATAAAGGGGATAAATACAGACTGTCAGAAATCCTGTAAAGTTGTGTGAGAATGGTGAATGCAAATGTAAGAGAGAAAAGGGAGGTCAACAGTGACAGCGGGACAAAAGGAACAGCGCGGTTGAGTGTGGGAGTCAAATACCCAACAAAATGGAGAAAAATATATTTGTTGCTTTTATCAGCTGCGGTTAGGGATGCACTAATCTGATCCACAAGACCGATATCAGTACCAATACTGACTTTATTATTGGGCTCGACATGACAAGAGTTTTAAAAGGTACAAGGTAGATTTATCATTTTACAGCACAGGTTGTATTGAGTATAAAGCTGTAGCTCTCTTTTTGCTACTCACAAAAAAAACATTATATACAAAAATTATATACAGCAGATTGCGTGATTAAATAACTAATCATAGAAATTTAAAAAAGCCACATAAAATACAATTTCTTTGTAAATGTTATAATAAAATTCAGAGTTGCAAATCTGGCCTCAATTTATCTTACTCATATCATCCCAGTGAGTTCCACTGGGTGAAAAACGACCACTGGTAAAAACCTCAGAGGTATCGTAATCAGTATCATGACAGAAAAAGTCAGATTGATTCATTCCTAGCTGGTTATTTATTAATATTTTACAAGGGGATTGGGCCTAGTTTGTTTTGTGAGAGGATGTTCATAATGCAAAGTGCCACACACTTAAGTGGCATTTAAAATATGATTTGGTCGTTGTACATTGATTAATGGCTTCAAATTACTATTAATACACGTCTTATTTTTCAGACAATGTTTAACTTTATGAATTAATGAAGTGGGCTCAATTTAACTGCTTTCTCAATGTTCAACAATCAACTTGTCCGGTGTCCTCTTTGAGACTGAAGCATGGCTGTGTAAATTGCGTCCAAGACAAGACCGAGACGTTCAAAGCCAATCTTGTGTACTACAGCACTAGCACACACCTCAATCAGATAAAGGATCAATGAGTCAGGCTCAGAATAGAATAACATATTCAACGAAACGAGCCCTCTGCCCCTGGACTCCCCGTGCTATTAGGGGATGGGGAGAGGGGGAAGGCAGGTTAACAAGGTGAATGCATATTGGTCATTTTGCAAACAAAGGGAATGGCATTGAGAACCGTTGTGTTTTCATGATAATATGTATGTAGAACAATGTATTGCATTGACTGATATTTAATGAGATGACAAGAAGGCAGACTATTAAAGAAAAATGGTAAACAAATGCGAAGATATTGAAACAGTCGGTTCCTGAGAGGATAAGCAAGGCATTGAAGTTCATCACACTGTCCATATCTATTTATGTATGTACACTGGATTGTTCTTTAAATAAGATCAATCCTCAGCAGTGGGTGATTAACCCACCACCTTATAATTCAGCATACAATATGAAATGCAAAATGCATAAGAAAAACAATTGTTTGGTCTTGCGGGCTTGTATGTGTCTTCTTTTTGAGTAGACCGCTGTGACGTGCCTGCTTGCATACTAGTGCGCATGTGCGGGTGTGTTCAATGTGCGAGTGTAATGAGAGAATGCTTGCTTGTTTTAGCTCCCGTCGTTTTCAATCCATCTCCTGAGGCTAGAATAAGCAGCTCTCTTTCCCACAGGCCTCTGCTAAGCCTAGCTGAGCATCTGGCCATGCAGGCTCTAATCAACACTGGCATGGCCATTCTGTCTGTGACAGAAGGGGGGAAAAGGGGGGAGACAGGTTCACACTTTGGGGGACTGGTGTCAGCAAGACATGAGACGAGGAGGGAAGGGGATAGGTAAGAGGGTGGAGACGATGAGGGAAGAGGTAGGTGATGGGAGAGGTGAAGATGCGTCAGGTGGTGGCGAGAAGAAAAAAAGACTGGAAACAGGTCGAGAGACGGGTAAAAAGCGGCATCAGATGTGTTCTATCTGAATTGGTGTGAGGGTCAAAGTGACACGTGTGAAAGAGAAAGTGTGAAGGTGAGCTAAGGGAAAGAATGGCAGAGGAGAGCACAGGGAACAGACAAACCTTTTGAAGTGAAGACGAAGTGGACAAAGGTGAAGAGAGAAGAAAAAGAAGAAAAGGGAGAAGAATCTATCTGTTGTAAATCAGAGGCCAGGTCAAAACAGATTGAGAATTTTAAAAAAGCACACAGTAATAGAAAAGCAGCAGAAAAGGTGGCCCCACAGAGAGATAGGACAGAGGAGGGAGAGAAATAGACTGACAGGGGAGGGATAAGCTGTATCCATTTTGTCCGTGTCAAGATGAGGGCAGAGGAGAGAGAAACCATCTATCATAGGAGCCGAGAAGCCAGTGGAGAAGCAGGAAAGATGAAAGAGAGAGTGAGGGCCAACCAGCCGCGGTGAATGACAAGAGGCTCAACCAGCCAGTGAACTGCAGTCAGTCTACTGATCACACAGCGTTTTAGTTAACCACAGTTTGACTGACACCTGTCGTGTAGTCTGTAAGAAGCGGTGGAGGATGTTACAAGAGTCAGAGGCCAGAAGAAGGAAAGAAGTAGGAATAAGCAGGCTTTAATTTTATAGTGGTTGCGTTGTTAAGTGTGTAAGCTCTAAACCATGCTTGTTATGTTGGCTTGTCGTGTTGTGTCATGCTGATTTCTATTACGTTTTGATGTATTCGCACTGAGTTGTGCCAAGTTGCTTTGCTGTGTTATGTTGTATTGAATTTCATTATGTGCACAATATGTAACCCACGGCCTGAGATCCAGACTACGGTTGACGTTTAGTTTCACTTCATTCAGTCTGACATCGTGTTTATGTTAGCTGACAGCTTGCTGGGAGGAGGGGCATTTGGTTTTGCCCTTGCTACCTTTAACCATGTTCAGTCGTAGGGCTGTAAAAAAAAACATTGATGCACTTGAGTATTGTGACATGCATATGTATTGATACTGAAAAACACTTACATACATGCAAAGATTTGTGGCGGTGGTTTATTCTGTGTTGTCTTTAAACCCCAGATGAGATAGCAGTGCTGTTTTCTATCTTCACTGTTCTGTCTGCATAAAAAGCAGCCTGAACTTTTTCAAACTCTGATTGTATGCATATCATGGTGTATTCATTATTACCACGAACGTTTTCCTAAAATCAGATGAATAAATATAACACAATATATCGGAATATATTCAATTGTAACACTTGTATCGTGATACATAACGTACTGCCAGATTCTTGCCAATATACAACCCTAGTCAGTCAACAATGAAGCTATAGTAGTTGTTGCACTAGGAGCAATTAACTAACGTTTTTCCACAAAAACAGAAAAAATATGTTTATTTAAAGCTGTACTAGGCAATTTGAATATACACAATGTCAAACCTTATCTGTAACTGTAACTAACTAGCAAATATCTGTTCTACTCAGCTAGTTCTGAGGTAAGAAAGACACAGATTGTACAGTGTTGTTATTGGTTATTTATATGCTAGCTAATGCTAGCTAACCCTGATTGGTTGTTGATTCAGACTGGGTTCAGTTTAACCAACTAAAATAAAAAGGGGCTGACTGACAGACAGACAGACAGACATTGCCACTGCAGCTTTAAGAGTCGTTATTTCCATAAACTGACTGACAACTACACAACTCTGTCAATGTCTACATCATTTTTCTGTCACTTCCTTCATAGAAGTAGCTTGCTAGCTTTCAAGGAAGATCCATTCTGGATATTTCTGGTAAAGCTGTGATCTGTCAGTTCTCTCCAACTAGCAGAAACAGCCACAAATGGGCACAACAGACCTATTTCAAGTTGCTCAACATTTAAGGCCAGGGCTAGGGTTGAGCAATTTCTACTTAATTGGCATACTGTATGAAGATGTCCACGTCCACATCGTGATGAATGATGATATTGTTGTTGGAGACACACTAACAGGGGCCCACAGAAAAGTAATAGCCTGCCACTAACATAACCGAATTTGCATATTAAGGAAAGTTTAATAAGAAAAGAATAACCAGGCATGGAGACATAGTCCAACTGCAACAGTTTCTTTTTATTTTGTCTCCCATTTGCCAAAAACTGAACTTTGCTGAAGTGAACAGCTCCTGCCTTGCGATAACTCCGAGGGGACACACTACCTAAAATAAAGAAGGCTATTAAATCAGGATGTTAGGCTCAGCCACCAGCAATGGTGTCGTCCATCAGCTGAACCCTAATGTGGGCGACAATTCAGACGTCTAGAACCAGGCTGTGTAACGCCGTGTATTGTCACAACGTGTGCTGGTTGTATTTAGATATTGTCTTTCTCTGTGTGCTTTTTAGCTTCAGACAGTATCTCTACTTGTCCAGCACCGTTGTACCCCTCATTATCCTGCGGCTTTTGCTGTTCCACAAAATGATTTGCTGTTTGCCAGTCCACTGGCAATATTACTTGGACACTCTGCACGTTACCACCATTATCATCAAGTGCCATATTCAAGGCCACAACAAAAGCTGTTGCACTTCACTGTGCTGAGTTGTGTGTGTCTATGTGTGCGCATCAGACCAGCGCTAGTGTAATGTAATGAAGTTGCAGGTGCTGAGGTGGTTCAGGCCAAGGGCTGTGAAATTGCTTCTTGTGCGGCCACCACACTCTAGCTGATAAGGAGTCTGACTGCATGTGTGTTTGGAAAAGACAGATAGAGGGAGAAAGAGAGGAGAGAAAAAGGACATTCTGCGGATTCTGGAAAAAGCTGCAATGGGATGATCTGTGCCACGGAGGCTCATATCGACTGCCTTTGACCCGGCCCCCGTTCTCCTCCACCAACATCCTCTCACTCTCCAACTTCTCACTCTTTCTCGTCATCTCTTTCATCAAGTTATAACGGATGTGTTTCTCAGGTCAAGTGCTCATGGCCAATGATTCATTTTTAATATCGCAATCAGCACAGCAGTCACACAGCGATTCAGATGTGGTTCCATTAGCGCCGCTCACACCCTCGCTCTGACGAAATCCAGCGTCAGGCCAGCAGCCTGATATGTCAAATGGCTTTCTGAAACCTCTAAAAACAGCCAGACGAATTGTGAAGAACAGAAACTTTTTCTTCTTTTGAGATCTAATGGCGCATTTTCGTGTGATCAATAGCTCTGATGAAAAATTTGAATGTAATTGGAATAAATGAAAGCACTAAAGAAAGTATGTTCTGTTCTGAGATAAATGGAGGAAAAATTGCTTCTTTTTAAAAGCAGCAGAGTGTGTCTGTGTTTAACCATCCAAAAGAAATGACACATTATTTCCTCCATTCAACGTCTCATTTTGGCAGGCACAAGTAGAATATGGATCTCAGTGTTTTTCAATATAACGGAACTTGTATTTATGATTACTGAGCTGAAACAGAAATGAGCAGCTAAATCCATTTATCACAATCACAGACAGGCATAAACAGTATGGTCACACAAATATACAACACACACACGCACACACACATACGATATTGGTCTCTTTTTCTCTCTCTGTCTGTCTCCCTGTTGTTCCCAACACAGCGGGAACAGCTGACAAGTTTCCTCCTCTGGCACGCAATCAGTTACACACACATACACACACACAAATCATGCGCACATATAGAAAATAACTCTACTGAAACTATAGCATACTTCCTGTTACACCAACACGGATGCAACCTTGTCCAGTATTAGAATCAAATCATTAGGGCCTGTATTGAATTGTGGACCCCCCCGCTCTCCCCTTCGCCTGCCTCTCTCTGGAACTCTTTCTCGATCGATAAGCAGTTTGGCATCTTGGTAAACTCAGTCTGACTCCCACAACTGAGAGAGATGGAGAGGCTGGACCCACAGATAGGTAGACAGGAAGGGAAGTGGGGAGAGGAAGGAAGTCACAGCTCGTCCCCTCGGGCCAAAATGCATAGTGCCAGTGTTGGCCGTGCTGCCAGGGAGAGAGGGGTGTGTGGGGGGGGTCGGAGCATGTGGGTGGAAGATGCAGGGATCTAAGAGGCATTATGTTATTGTTTACTGAACTAGCAGGTACAACTGAACAAGTCACTGAGCCTTGTTTTTCTTCTTCAATATCCCTCCCTCGCTCCGACCTCTCCTTTTATTTGTCCTTTTATCCGATGACCACATCCACATGAACTCCATAATCTACCCCAGGAGGCTCCTTTTCCCTCCTTTTTACACCTTCCTTTCAGGATTGAGGAGTAACAGAACACAAGTAACAGTGTTATGTATTTGAAAAACAAAATATAAGTACTTTTATTCCATTACAGTTACGGCCCGACTGATATATTGGTTGACAGATATTATCGGCTCGATATTAGCCTAATACAGCTATATCGGTATATTGGTATTCAGCATATATGCTGTCCAGTAATCAGATATGAACACTTTTATTTAACAGAACATAATTCAGATTATTTACATTTTTTAGCCTAAACCATTTGTAAGCATGCGGTGCACACACCACACAGGACAAGATGCACAGCCAGGACGCATGCATTTTTTGGAAATATAAAGAAGTTTTCACCAACATACAATCAAGAAGGTTGCAACGTGAAGGTGCAGTGCAAGAGAGAACTCTGCGACTTTTGAAGAAGCACCTTGGGGTAACTTGAAGTTCTTTTCTGTCATGCTAGTGCTTTGTCCTTAATGTTTGACCCTCGTTAGCATGACAGAGACTGTCAAACAGTGTGCAGATCATAAAGCCCACTGAGGCAATTTCTGATTTTGGGTTTGACTTGACCTGCTGGGTAGTTTTGCTAACTAGCTGGCAAATGAGCTTAGCCAAATTATCTGTATGTATTGCTTATCAGCCACAAATATATGATCTGTTTATTCAACACAGTATTAATGTTATATCCTTTGGACATGGGTGGTGTGCCTAAGCTGCCTCAGTGTTAACTACATTCAGAGGGACCCAGACAAATGGGCTCAGCAAGGCCATATTGAAGTATTCCAAAAGTACTCCAAAGTATTTCGAATATGTTCCTCAACTTGAGTAGTCTAATGGAATACTGTATGTCACAAATTGCATTTCGGGGAATGTATTCAGTAATTTGTAGTGGAATAAATTTTGAAAATAACCCAAAAAGTCTCTCAATTTGCTTCACCTTCCACCATTATTTTGTTTATATTCTCCCACCTTTTCTATTTTCTCTCCTCCCCCTCCCTTCATCCCCTCTTGTGCCTCTCTGCAGCCCATCTCAGCACCACTGACACAGATCCTGGCAGGGCAGGATGGTGTTACCATGGATACTGAAAACTAGGAGGACCCCCCCGCCTCCTTGCTTCCTGTGCCCCCCTCTTGTGGCCCCTCCGGCATCGCTGAGAACTGGAGTGGTGATCTCTGGAGCATACCCATGTGCGTCAGTGCACAGACAAGACAGCAAGCACACACAACGCACACGCAGGCAGAGAAAAGGGTAACGAAGAATAATTACATATTTGCTGAACAATATTTCCCAGACAGGCTCATGGAAATATATGAATCGTATAGGAAAAGTGTGAATATTAATCAGAGGAAATGAGGAGCCGGGACAAGGGATCAGGCCTTTTCAGTTTATCTGTTTTTCTGCCCATCAAATACGACTCTGCGTGTCAGGTGATATCTGACAAGCCTGGGAGGGACAGCGTCCCATCACACTGTGTCCCAGCTTTTATGCGATGACAATGATTGGCATCAAAGGAGCTGACGCTGAAATTAAAGGTTAAAACATTTAACTCACTGGTGATATCTCAGAAAGCATTGATTCTCTACAAACAAAGATAGGAACCGATGCGTCAGATACAACTGTGCCACATATTTTTTACAGCTGTCTCTTGAGATCATTTTCTTGTTCTTGTGCTTATTTCTAGGATTAATCCTGTAGGCTCGACTTGCTGGAGTTGTGACAGGATTTGCATACTTTACTGCACAAGCAGGACGTATAAAGATACTGAGGGTCTCCAACTAACTTTGTTTTTCTTATAGCACCACCTTAAAAATGTAGTGTAATGCCAAGTATAACGATGGGTGTAACCTATATATGCCACACAGTTCAACAAATTATTGCATGTTGACATTTCTGAGACATGCTCTTTTCTATGGAAATGGCGCAGCGTGGTGATTGTTATCAGCCCGTTGGTTGAGCGGTCGCACCGTTAACTGTGTTGTCTGTCACCAGTCAACAGTTCAGAGTAAATGCATCGCAGCTTTTTCTTAACAATTTGTAATAATCGTAGATCTCACAGGAGATGATCTTTACAAAGACCTTTCAAATGAAGTAACACAGTTCTGTGTCCTTTTTTTTTGTTCACATGTTGTGAACTGATTAAAATGTTGGTATTATTCTTACAGTTCCCCTCCAGGCACATTTCAGTATTTTGCTTAACATTGTTTTCCTACACAAAAAGTTGCTAAAAGCACATCTACTCTTTCTTCCTCAATGAGAAATTCTGGATCTGGCCAAGCGCCCCGCCCACCACAGCTGCATGCACTACGTTGACCGGTGAACGACCAGTGTGCATCAAGATGTTAGCTAATCATCAAGAAGTCAAGAAATTTGCACGATTCTTTGCCTGCATTTGAATGTTGGACAGCCCAGCTTGCCTGGGGTACGTTTGAGTATCAGTTTTTAGGAAAGAATGTGAAAAGACCTCACTAGCAACAAACTTTGCACAGGTCAGACATTTTAAGGTACATAAAAAGGGGACAAAAGCATAATAAAAACACATTTTAGAGTGGAGAGGATCTTTTAAAAAATGTTTTGTGTTTAAGGTCTGAACAGTTAAAGAAAGTCCCTAAAACACACAAAAATAAATCCCTCTCCCACAGATGATTTACAACCAGCATATTCACTTACACATGTATTTCCAACAGCACGTCTTTTTTGGAGATTGAGGAGTATAGAGAAGGACAGAAAAATATCTCCCTGCAGAGGGCCTGTGGCCAGAAACTCATCCATGTGAATCAGATCTACTTTGTCTGTGTTTGCAGAGACTCAGTAATGTATCTGCGGTCGAAGCTCCTCTGACATAAAGCTCTTTACTTGGAAGAGAGCCTTAATCTTGTTGTCCCTCTCCCAATCTCTCCATGTCTCTCTGAGTGTGCATTACCCCTTGTCTAACCCTGCATCTTCATGTGTGTATGCGAGTGTTTGTTTGTTTGTTAGGAGGGCATATAGACTATGCATACATTTTAAAATATGTATAGGAGTGTACACAAAGAGAGTGAGGCAATAAAAGTCTTAAAGATTTACACTCAGGCAGTGTAACACCATGGCACAGAATCAATTATAAACACGCCAGACAGTTCAGTACAGAGGGCCTACTTCTATTAAAACAGCAATTAATCAGGCACATAAAATGAGGAGGAAGTAAATAATAGTTTTTGTTGTTTGTTAGTACCATGCCCACATTATGATCTCTGATAACAGTTGCCCATGATACTGCTTTTGCAGGTGTCCCCACTACATGGAAATTCGCATAAGACATTCCTGGCAGGCTCCACTAACAAAACATGTCAAGACGCACTATATTCACTGGGCTGTGCATATTATATGCTCACATACACATACAATCACTCTCACTAGCTCTCTGTTTATCTGCCTCCTGATGTGCATGTCACTTTTCCTATTTCTGGAAAGTTGGCAGCATCCCAGAACGTCCAAAAAAAAAAAAAAAAAAAGAACCCTACTGAGCTCATAGCAGCCAAACAGTTTTTACTTTGCTTCAAAACTTAATGAAGTGCGGCGTTTTTGTTTTTAATCACAGTGAGGGGTAATCTGCCAAAAGGAAAGCTGATAACAAGACTCTACAGTAAAATATCTTTATCTCTGTCTTTCTACATCTTCATTAGCATAGCTTTTTTTCTGGGTTTGACATGGCAGGTCAGAATAAGCTCTTGGTCGAGGGGACAGGAGGAGTTGTCACTCCGCTAACAGCTGTTGTGTCTGCCCGGTAGCAGTGCTACTTTGGAGGATGTTTTTGATGTTTTGCCAGAAGGCAGGTTTTGAAAACTCTGGCTATGCTTTCAGGATGAATAAAAACTGTTGTGATGTCTCTAGTCTTGCCCACAAGGTCACTGCTAGTGGTGTTTGCGTGAAGGGGTCCTGGTCTCACCTTCAGCTGCCAGTGACCAGAGTGTCACACATGCCTCACTCCATTAAATACACTGCAGCTCTTCTGTTCCTCAGTTCTCTGCAAAGACTCCGGGTTAAATCAAGTTTGTCATTTTGTAGTCAGGTATTTATGTACATGGCGGGGGCCGGTCAAACTCGGTCAAAATAAATTTTGGCGACAGCACCTATGGGCTGCATGCTGGCGCAGACAACTTGCTCTGTTTTGAAGGGGGGAATCCTGGACATTAGAAGTTTTCCTGGCAGCATTTACTGGAGGCTTTAAATACATTGTAAAACAGATGGACCGAAGCAATAGGCACAGAAGAGAAAATGAGAGGAGGCTGGTGAGGCTGAAAGAGGATGTCCCTCCTGAGGTATCCCTCAGTTTGTCATATTGCTGCCTTGCTGATGGCGCCTACTGTGAGATTTCAACAAACTTAGAAGTTTACTGCAAGCCACACTGTGCGACATGGATCATGGCTGGTACGATGATCACACTCACTGAATCGTGGGCTGGCTACGACACAAGTCAGTATACAAGAAAACGTCATCAGCGTGTCATCCATCTTTGCTGCTTTGATGATAAACAATGAAGCTAAGCAAGAAAAAACCTTGCAAAAGTGGTATTTATGTGTATGGAAAAAATCCAAAGAAAAGGAGGAGACAGTGGATCCAGTGATTGTGAGGGGAAAATCAGCCAATTTGGGATGCCAATTTTGCAAAGAGAGCATGAGGTAACATATTTTTGCAGTATGCTAAACAGAATACAAAATGTACTTTTGTCCACAGATACAACTTACTTTCCTATTTCTGTCAGAATTTATCTCAGGCTCTTTGGTCACAAGCGAGAATAGACAGCCGTCTTCGTCACAGTGGGACTGCCCGAAATCACACAGTATATGCCCGACATAAGGAGAGCAGATGATGATAAGGGTGAGATAGCAAGAGATTAAAGAATGTTTTGTTTTCTTTCATATGTTCAAGTTAAGTGTGAGAAATGAGATGAGATTGTGGGATTAAGTTTTAAATTGTGTTTAAAGGTCTTAATAGCACACAGCTGGAAACGGGTCTCTTACTTTTTGTGCTTGATTGTTTCTGTTCCCAAACATGGAGGTCAAGCACCTTGGTTTTCTAAAGCCAGAGACGTATGTGATACAAAGAAAGTAGTAAAGGAAGCACAAGTTTAGCTAAAAACAGTGCTCGCTCCTGTTTGGAGGCGAATGTCCTTTGTGTAGTTGAAACAGATTAACTTCTCTGAGGTGTGATCTGAACTCTGGCCCTCCAGCATCCAGTTTGTAATAACTGTGTGGATGTGTTAGTTAGGACTTTTTATGACCATGTCACTTGTTAAAACGTTGCATAACACTGTCTCACAGTGAGACAATAATGTGTATGGAGAGGGATAGTTGCAGGGAACAGAGAGGGAGGGCTGCCCAATTTCAGGCCAACTTTACACCTGTGTCACCACTGCTGTGTCTAATGAGGAGGAAGTTGGAGAGGATAAGTGCAGCTGAGCTGAGGCTTAGATTGATGGGGTTATAGCAGAGTTCAGACTCAGAGAGATGGGTCTCTTGGATGTTGAGGGTGTATCTTTGGCAACTGAGGCTGGACTGTCTGAGGAGAAGTGTCTGTTCTCTCAGCTGTCATAATTAATGAGTCAGTGGCTTTGTGCCTCTTACATCTCTAGATATACTAAACCTTCTGGCAGCTTTCTGGCACAAACCCAGAAACAGGTGGACTCTGGGTCAGGACATCAATGACTACACACTGCTAGTGTCTGCAGTATTTGCCGTGGCAGGGCAGTTAAGCTTCATCGACCTGGAGAGAAGGGTGCTGGTTTCTGACTCTGGGCAGCACAAAACATTTGCATCCCATATATCCAAATATTATGCTGGACAATCAACGGAGAAACTTGAGGAACAAAACAACATAAATCACTGAGGAATCTATAAATTTATACGTTGCATGTGCTGCAATAAAATTGATCCGCGTGATGAATGAAATTACCGCTGTGGCAACCGTGCAATGCGGCTTTGCAATCAGTGTGTGTAAGACAGAGCAGCTTGTTTGTGTGTGAGGTGAATCGATGTGTTTCCCACGCATAGACTTCAGTAAGGCCACCAAGCTGCCTGGGTATATGTGGCAACCCATTTCAACATTTCTTCTTACTTCTTATTTTTTGGCCCTCCGAGAGAATGCCATCAATTAATAACTGGACAATCTCCCTTCGTTCTCTTTTCTCCCCATACTGTTCATCCTGCTATGTGAGAAGGGTCTGACAGTTATTGATAATCGCACATGCTCTGCAGAGACACACAGAGACAGAGTCTCCTGTTTAATGCAGGCCTACTTATGCTGTTCTGTAAAAGCTTTTAAGCGCACCTGGTTGGTGAATTTGTCATACAGCACCATATTGGCTTTGATCATTTAAATAGATCATTAACAAGACTTCTCCACACACAGCTCACCTGTTTTTGTAACAAAACAGAACTGAGGCTGAAAAAATCCAAAATGTGAGTTGTGCTTTTTGAGCGACTTTATAAAACATGTTGCTGATGAAGAAAGTAAATAGATCAGACACATAGCGTACTGTACGAGGAGACAGAAACAGAAAGAAGCAGGGTGGGGAAAACTGCCGTGAGTGCAGGAAGGGGTATGGTGTGTGAGAGAGGTGTATGTGTGTATAGGCGGAGACAACTAAAGGGAAAAGCAAGGTAAGCAGATTAAAGTAGTCTCTGAGTAAACCTAAACAACTAGAAACAGGGTAATGTATTCTTTCTAATATTTTATGAATCTGTTGCATCCAAAAAAAGAGAAATCTTTTGGATTCTAGTTTTTAGTTCTTACACCACTTCCAATGTTTGTGTTAATAACTAATCACCATGGGACCTTACTTTGGAAAAAAAGAAGATGAATGGTAGTCAAAGGCGAGATACAAATAATTTTTCAGTCCCGTTTGAATTTGTGCCACAAATTACATATGTATGTCCATTTAAAAGAGAATTTCACAAGTCAAGGAAGTGGCCGTTTGTTGTAAAACTGTTGAAGATATGCATTTAGACAGTCTACACAACCAAAAGTGACACAACGTCATGACTGTCTCCGTCCAAAAACTAAATGAAGCTATGATGCCTGTGTTTTTGTACTGGTATACGGTCATATGTGCGATGTTCTTTCTCTTCCTGGCTGATAAAAGGACCAAGAGATGCTGAATGAAGGTACATATGTCGAGTGAGACGAGAGATGTAGTTCACTGAGCGGTTTCACGTGGAGCTAAATGATACTACGATAAACCTACCACCTTTCCAAAGTAAGGTCCCATGGGGCACGCTGAAAGGGGAGGGACTTTGTCTCTCTAAAAAACACATTACAGACTGTATAATAGACAATTATTTCTTGGTAAAATTGTATAAATGATGAAATAAATTTACCGCAATTTTTCGCACTGCACATTAGAAGTGTAATATATGATTTTTTTTTGTATAGCTTGAGGTGTTATGTCTGCAATTTACCATTATGGCCAAATAAAATAATTGTCAGATTGTTGTGCCAGGTATGCAACATTAATCTTCTTTGCCAATCACGGACCTGTTTTGAATGATCAACTGCACTACTTGTGGTGGTTTTTAGAGATGGTAATTGATGTTTTATTACACATGCTACAAAACTTCCATCCTCTCTTGCACAAGTGCTCTGTGCACAAAAAAAAAAAAAAAGTTAACATACAGCTCTGGATCTGAGCTGAGGGGCTATCACCTCCTGCAGCACACGTGTGATGCCAAACAGGCTTCTCTTGAACACTGAATTCTAGTTGAAGAGTTCTTACACCCTACAGTAGCTAGCACCTCACACTTGTAAGGGTCGATTCACGCACAAACACACACTCTCTCTATAGAATGTGTCAGGTTGACTCTTTGTGAAGTGGATTTTGTTCTTTGCCTGTGTATTCTGTCTGTTCGGTGGCACAGAGTACATCCAAAAAATGTAACAAGCTGAGTTTCCAGTGATCCTGTTAAGGCTAAAATGGCTGATATGGACGGTTTATGTGATAACTCTTTATATTAGTAATGGCATATTCTAATCCATGAATATTTAGGGTAATGCAATATGTGCTGTGGGCTACAGTTAGGTGCTGCTTTCTCCATCTCAGAAAGGCCAGACCATGAATCTGTAAACGCCACTGCGCTGGAGGCCCATGAGTTAGCTCCTGACGTTTATTGGCAAAAAAATCCTGAAATCGTGAGAAACTGTCAGCCAGACATAATGTATGTGGAGACTGCACAGGCAAATTGTGTGCATTTTGACAAGCGGTGTCACAAACTAGCAAGGTCACGATATCTGTGCAGCTGAAAGAGGTAATTCTTCTGGAGGAATTTAAAAAGTACCTGCCAGAAAAAAAAAATAGTGGTGTATTTAAATGAGTTGAGAGTTGCATCAGTTTTACAGGCTGCCATACGGGCTGATGAGTTCTCCAGATACACACAGTAAGAATGCATTTTCCTACTGCATGTCATGAACGGCCTGTCATAGCCTTAACCAAGTGAAAACTCAAAACTTCCGAAGAGCTCGACCCACCTCCAGTGACACAGGTGTTCTTACTGACATTAAGTGGACCACCTCGATGATGCTTGTTCATCCATCATGTAAAAAAAACAGCTGTCTAAAGATTCCAGGCCTGTCCTCTGTTCGTCTTCTCTAAACTAAGTCTGAAAACTATTCAGCCAGATCATATGTCTGAATCTGACAGCAAACTGTATGATGCATTTAGAGCATTCTTCCATTTCAAGGATGGAAAGCCAAACCTTCACTTGGCAGGTTTCCATCCAACTGTATCGCAAATTCGAAACAAATTTCTAGTAAATTGGCACGAGATTTCACACACTACAGTTATGCAATTATAAAGAGTTGGTTGAATGTTTACTATGTCAGAACTCATTTGGAAAAAGTGCTTCCATTAAGTGAAATAGCCAAAGCCTTTTTTAAAAAAAAAGCAAAAAGAAAAACATCTTACGGGAATCTAAAAACTTTTTTAGTTTTCGATTTTTTGATCGAATTTGTCCTGTTCCAACAACCTTTTCTAGTGTGATACTTCAAAATGTGCATAAAGATGCGGTTAGGGAAACACTGCTAATGACTTATAATGGTGGATTTCACACTGGCGTGTTTCATTAAAATAAGTATTTTATGCATGCCTCACCACTCTATCCCCTTTTCACCTCTCTCATGTTCAAATCTGGAATGAAATATTGTTTGTCAAATAGTTGAACCTGAAACCGTTGCATCTTCAGATGCTGAATTTAGGTTACAACCAGGGTGCAAAATGAACTTTTTTTCCACCACCCAAATGGCTAATGAGTGTTCAAATTTTCCGATCCACATACATACCGATCCCCTAATCACGATGCCTAAACTCGCATATGTTGAAGACTGTTTAAAAAAATGTTTATTCATTTGAGCCCTTATGTCCCCACCACTTTTCAGCACAAAGTGACACCCCTGAGTTAAGCAAATCTACCAGACGCTTACATATTTTACCAGCATTTGGCCGGTGGTCGGTGCTAATTTTGTGCCCTGTTCACAACCATAGCCTGTCCAGCAATTTGTAATTAGGAAAAGCCCTTCAGCCATATCCAGCTTTGCCAAATTTTGCCGTTCCAGCCACACATGCCAGGTTTCTGGTAAACCCAATCAAGTTATTTCTTCTGCTATGCAACATCTAATTCCAGTAGTTGGTGAATCACAACATGTCATTATGGCACCTGGCCATGAATCAAATGTGGACAACAGTGTGACCACGCTATCCTTCCAAATAAATATGCAGGATTGAAATACCTATAAATCATCATTCAAATTCCATTTAATCAGGTACGATTTTGTGCAGTATAATACAACAGTCCTGCAATAAATCCACCACACTGGAATGACCATTATAGTAGTATATTTTCAGCGGGAAACATTGGTGTGTGTGTAGAAGATAAAGAGCTTTGAGGATTATTTTAGTATCTTTCGGCTCTGCTTTGCTGCAGCATATGTTTCATTAAAGAACATCAGCAGTCAAAGCCTCTATTAGCAGGTTCACAAGCTCAATCCAGTGTACATTGTATAAACTGGGGGCGGTTTTCCTCTTTCTATGTGAATCAGTGAACCAATCGCTCTGCGCTCCGCTTTTCCCACACACACTCACGACAAGAGCCTGTCAGCTAAATCAAGATGAACCCTGGCCTTGAAGACAGGCTTAGAAGTGGGAGGAGGAGGAACAGCAAGCCTCATTAAAATGATTTGTCCCTCCTACGCTTTCAGCACAAAGCCATTTAAGGACGTCGAGATGCAATATGGTTGGAAATGAGATAAAGGGAGAAGTTAACTGAAATAAATTTTTAAAAAAGATGAGGAAGTGAAACAAATTTTGTTCTTCTTTCCCCTTATCTCTTTCATGGCAACAACATCATCATTGGTCGGTTGGTTGGTTGATAAGCTCTTGTCCGACCAAATTGTCATTGATCAGACAGCTGTTGAGGTTAGTTTCATTCTGATAAAAAGCACTTCTTAATCTATTATTTTTGTGGGCGGCAAGGACATTTTATTTTTGAGTGATATATTGTGTTATTATGTGATATATTGTTTTAGATATATCACATGAAGATAATATTCAAATATATCTTGCTCAAAAGATGTCTTTCTGTTTTTAAAATTGTATGATAGACTGTAGAAAACACCGCTGTTTTCACATCTTTGAAGACTGCTAGGCCTAACTGGACATTTCCTCGGCTCCAAACTAACTGACACCCTGTCAAAGTACCTGCACGAATAGAAAGCTGTAAGTTTTGCCTGTTGACATATATAAAGATGGACAACGTGGGAGCTCCCCAAAAGTGAAGTCAAAACATTTTGATCACTCCCTGGTGACTGGCTGCAATGGAGATCATAAATCCCACCACCTCTACGGTAACAGAGGGGACATGAGCCAAACTATAACATCAAAATTCACATAAAAGAAATTTTCCCCACAGATGGTTTGTGTCATTTTAAGAGCCCTGCTTATGACTGAGTTGGCCAGGTGTACAGGCAGGAACTCAAGACTCAGACTCTGGCATCACCGGTGCAAGATGGTAGTGCTCATACCATCTTGGAGATATCCAGGATATTTTGGCTTCATTTTCGTACAGTGAAAGGAAGTGGAGATGTGTTGTCCATCTTTACACAGTCATTGGTTTTGCCATGTTAAAGAGGACATATTATGCTCATTTTCAGGCCATTGTACTGAGTCTTGGACTCCTATAGAGCAGCTACATGCGATTACCCGCACACAAAGCGTTGCAGATCTTCAGGACGGTCTCTCTCTCTCTGCGCCTCTTTTCTCATCCTGCCAAAAACACTGTGTTTTATTAACTCCACCCCCCAGCCCATTCCCGAGGACTTCCGAATTGCTGCCGAGCGGTGCCGAGCTCCGCCTCCTCATTATGCCGCTTTAACAGCAAACTTTACTACTCTACTCTTTAGAAAATGACAAGTTTTGAAATACAGCCGTTTGTGTTGGATCCCGAATCTGATCTGGAGGTATAGACTGGACAGCCTGAAGTTTCTCCAGAACAGATGTTACTTCATGACGTCTCTGAATGGTAGGAGCAGCTTGTTATTGTCATAACCTGTTTACCTCTGCGGTGTATGTGTTTCGTTTTCGGCTAATCCAGCTTCGCACTGGCTCATGCTGACAAACAGTCCGTGTGAAATGCCATAGACAGACAAATGCGGAGGTGTTTTTATTTTGCTGGCCGTGAAAAAGCAACTTTATCCACTTCTGCCTGGTGCTTGAAAGCTAAACAAAGTTAACTTTCCCTCACAGCAGAGCAAACATTTTCTGGGAGCCATTGCTCAAACGTGCTAACACTGTGAAATGGTTGTAGACAGCAGAGCAGCGCACAGCGATACAACTTCTTAAGCAGAGCGGGGGAAAGGGCAGGCTTAGAGCATTATGCCGGAACATTTCCATATTAGTAAGTCAGGCACGGATTCACGTCAATGCGACCTCCTGTTATAAAAAACACGGCAAAACAGAGCGTTCAGAGCCGTCCAAAACAGCTGCAGGGCTCACTTCCAAATGCACGAACCTCGTTTATTTGACGTGGTGGCATCGTTTAACACGAGTATGCAACGTTGTAACAACATTTATAGCTCAGAAACGAGGAAAAAGCATAATAGGTCCCCTTTAATGTTATTTTACTGTTTATTTTGTAGATTAGCCTGTTGAGCTTGACAGACCTTTTTTGTTGTTTTATTAAAGCCCATTCTAAGTGATCTTCACTGGTGTGTGTTGCTGCTGTAGGTCCATGTACTGGATAGGTAATGAACATCACACATGAAAATAAATGGTTAAACTGCAGGAATTAATTTGCTTGACAAGACTTTGATTATCACCCATTTAGGCTACCGGGTAGAGTTCACTCAGTGCACTGTGGCTGATTTAATTCATCTAGAGTTAACATGCAGACTTCTTTTTTCCTGTATTGACCAACTGATTTGATGAAGAGTTGATAGAATTCCCATCAACAAAGATTTTCTTTGCTTGAGTACAGCCCTACACACCAGACACTGTAATTGATCTCAACACAAGAAACCTATTTCCAAGACAGACTAATTCAGAGTGAAGCTCCTTCTTCATGTCTTTTTTTTAGCAAAATAAAAAAAAACACAATCTTCTAACGTTTGCATCGTAAGTTTCACACAGAGTGAATACTGACCCGCTTACTTGAGCAGCAAAGACTTTTACATAAACGTCAAATCCAACTCATCAGATCCACGATCATCCATCCACATTAACAGGCAGTCTATTAAAAAGCATTTGCCATGTGGTTATCCACGAATGCCAGCGTGCATAACAGTACAGCATCATTTTAATTAGACTCATTTGAATAGGTGGAGAAGTCAAAAGACGCCAAATTGACACCAAAATTAGGAGTTAGTGTTTTGAACCTTGCAACCAGACTTGTCACAACAGCTTTTGTATCAGTCGCATCTAAGCAAATGACAGAAATATAATTGCACTGCAAACAGAATTCATTATCTCTATTATGAATCATTATCGGCTGTTTGTGTGTGTGTGTGTGTGTGTGTAAGTGAGGGACCGTGAAAGTGAGGGCGCGTTTGTGTGTTGATATTATTGCTT
>JAJHUR010085608.1:0-11823 GCA_027495735.1 Lutjanus campechanus
ACATGTATCAAAAATATTTTGACTATATCAACACATTATTCACCATCTTTTCCATTTAAATGAATTATATTCATCATCATATGGACACGTGAGTTACAGGTGATCTACGAAGTCATTTAGACTTGAAAATTAAAATATTATTTATTGAAATATGAGGCATTATATAATGATAATTTAAGTGAATGAATCTGAAAACTTTTTACGGACCCCCTGGCAGCCCGCCACAGACCCTTGGGGGGGCTCGGACCACTGTTTGAGAACCTCTGTCCTAAATCAGTGGTCCAAACGTCTCCAGAGTGTGTTTGTACGAGCGGTTCTTTCATGAGGCCCTGGTGTTTGGAGCTGAGTCAGAATTTTTCTTAGGGTGGAGAACCGGGGTTTTCTTCCTTCACCCAGAGACTAAAAGCTTGGCTACGGCCCTGCTGCTGGCACCGCTGCAAATTTGTGTCCAGGAAAAAAGCTCTCTGAAACTTTCTGCATGTCTTTAATTCTTTTCAAAGCTCCTGCAGAGAGACAGACTCTGACGCTCTGCATTATTTACTGTGCATGTGCGATGAGCTGTTTTTCTTGTGGCGGCGTTAACAGCAGTTTCCATGTGCAAAGGTGTCCTCGGAGATTAAGCTCGCCTTCGAATCTGTAATTCCAGCCGCATTTCTTCCACTGCAGCGCTGCGGAGCACGGCGCCAGCACAATCTGATTTTTCCAGTTAAAACGAGGACGCAGGAAGGTGACTGTGGACGCCGAACACAGATATATATTCATGAGTCAGGTCGACGTCAGGATGTGAATCTGCAGCCAGTGAAATGTAAAAGTGCTGCAGTGGAGACGTCTGCTTGGCTTCGCCGCGCTGGCTTCAACTCGTCGACTTTCCGCCGCGCGAAGCAGATCAGACGGCTCACGCTGCTATAAATAGATCTATAAAATACTGCAGCTAATAACAGAGACATGTACGTTGGGTCGAGCGTGAACGCGGCGTGAACGCAGGACGCTCACTTTCCATGTGGTGTGATGTGAACGCAGCCTCATGTTCAGTATTAAAAACAGATTTATTTAATTTCTTTTTACTTTAAGTGCACAAAAACAACATCAGCAGAAAGAGGAGATACTGCAGAACATTTTTCATACATCCTCCCCTCAGATTAATAATTAGTGGGTTCGCCCCCCCACTCCTCCCCAGGTGATGAACAACAGAACAAATCTGAAGTAAATCCTGATAAATGAAGTGAGAAGTACTCAAATACTTTACTAAAGTATTTGAGTACAGCAGTCTAAAGATACATGCATTCATAATTGTATTGTAATGTTCATGTATTCACTCAGCTAGTTTAGAGATCGGGCCTAAAGTTTCAGATCTGTGCACAAACCTGACGGGACCCGACAGGTTTGGCTCAGGTCGGATCGGACGAGTCACTGAAACTCTCCGTAAACCTTCAGAGGACATGATGATGTTAGCTGCAGCTCTGGACAGCAGGAGAGACATTTTTAATGTTTTCAGCTCTAAACTTCTGAAAATAAAAGAAGAAAAGTTTCAGTGACCTGCAGCTGCTGTTGGAAGCAGGAACATGTGAAAATGTCTCGACCTGTAAGTGTTCCTCTGTAGAGAACCGGTCTGTGTTCTACAGATCAGCGTGTTCACCACATGTATTAACTGCTTCATAAACGTCTCATTAAGCGTGCTGGGTCTGACTTTGCGAACGGTGCAAAGTGGCGTTCCCGTAAACGTGCACAGCCGCAGAGCGTCCACATTACAGCCCGTTAGCTCGTCTGTCAGGCTGACCTGTGTGATGTGGGGCGAGCTGAGCGCGCTGTGTAAAATCGGGGGGTAAATCCCTCGGGGCCAGACGCGGCTGATTGGATAATGCTGTAATAACACAGCAGACTGAGAGTCATGGTGAAGGATCACCGCAGTCCAGACCCATCTGAGCCCAGCCACCGCCGTGGTTTTGTCTCTTCACAGCTCCAGCTCGCCGCTGGAGGAGTGACGCCGTGACGCAGGATTCCCCCGGTCTGTCCCGGAGCAGCACAGAGACGCTGAAACGTCAAACGCGTCCCGAGTTAGAACGAGTTTCTATTCCTGGAGCTGCTCAGTGTGTCACAGGCCCGAGGAGGAAGGTTGGATTTTATTTTCAGGGTTTCCAACATTTAGAGGTTTAAAGTCACTAAATCCAGAAGAGCTGCTGGACAGAAGAGGATGAATCATATCTGAGCTCTGATCTTTGCTCTAAAAATGTTTCACTGTTGTCAAATATAGACGCGTTTGTCTCATATTGATGCACAAGGTACCCTTTAGCATCTGAGACGTTTCTGCCAGAAAGCCTTTTTTAAACACGCGGTTAACGTAAAACCGTCACAGTGAGAGGAGGCAAAAGTTCACACAGTCTTTACTGCAGGACGAGAACAGATACTCGAGTAAAAGTAGAAACAAGATTCAACTTGTTTACTGCAGGAAAAGTGAAAAAGTTCAGACTCTGAAAGGTTAAAAATAAGAAGAACGACGGAACCTCGGCTTCATGTCGTGTTTCTTTGTTTTTACGTCTTTCAGCTCATTTTCGTTTTCTGTCATTTTTGTCTTGATACATAATTTTTGTTTTATTACGTCTTTTACATTGTTTTCATATTTTTTACGTCATTTTTATCTTTTTACATCTTTTAGTTTGTTTTCGTCTTGTTACGTCTTAAATGTAGAGGCGAAGGGTAAAAAGTGGTCAGAAAAATTAATACTCAAGTAAAGTACAGATGCCTGAAAACACTGCTGAAGTACAGTAACTAAGTATTTGTACTTAGTTACTTCCCACCTCTGGTAATCAGTGCTTCACACTGTAGTTTTGATCACACACGAGGTTAAACACAGATCTGTTCCTGAGGAACATCAGAAACGATGATGAAGTCCACCACATGAGTAAAAAGCTCTCCGTCTCCGTGACGACGACGAGGCGAACAGGCCGCCATTGTGAGAATGAGCTCATGCTCGCCGAGCGCCCAGACAAACACCCCCCCGCTACGACTCATTTACTCGACCACAAGAAACCCTTCAGATGATTTTATACGTAATGATCGATGAGAGCTCAGAAAGAGGCTGCAGCCGGCGTGAAGACTTCCATCTGTGATTGGCTGCGGCGGCTCGTGTGCGCCGCAGACTGTGTGTGCTGTCAGAGAGCGTGCAGGTGTGTTACAGAACGACTCTGTAAACTTCATTCAGCTCACATTAAAACATGTTCAGCATGTTCACAGCGTCTGTTAGAAAAACTTGTTTTACTATCGAACATGAAACTAAACGATCTGATCAGGATTTCACCTGTCAGGAAGAAATACCTGCAGACAAAACTCAGGGCTGAAAAAACACACTGATGTCCATGTTTTTGTTTTGAATTTTAACTTTAAAAAAGTACAGATACTCGAGTAAAAGTAGAAGTACTGAATCTTCTTGTTTACTGCAGTAAAAGTTTAAAAGTTCAGCTCCACCTTTTCTCCAGCAGAGCCTCCGTCTGTCTGCCTCATATTTTTATGATTTCATCTTGTTCCATTGTTTTTGTCGCTTTACGTGTTTTATGTCGTTTTTGTCTTTTTTTACGTTTTGTTATGTCTTCTATGTCTTGTGTCTTCGATCTTGTTTTTGTTTTGTTACATAATTTTCATCTCTTTACGTTTCGTTACGTTGTTTTTCACCTTGTTGTCTTTCTACATTTTGTTCTGTTGTTTTCGTCTCGTTCCGTCTGTCATGTGATCAACACTGATGGATTCACCAGTGAATCGTCTCTTCTACGTGTTAATCTTTTATCTGATGATGGTTTGGCTAAAATAAGTATGTTAGTTACGTAATTTAAGTTACAGACAGAAGTTAACTTGAATTACGTGCGTTACGTAACATGTCATGTCTGCACATTTATGAGTTTTGGATGTTCAGGAAAGGAGGAAATCAGGTGACCCTGTTGTCATGGTAACAATAATTAAATATGTACACATAAGTGGTGATTAATGTGTTATGTTAGTTATGTAAGTTAACATACTGTACGTCTGTAAGTTAAAAATAATTTAGCCGTTGTATCATTCGTACGCCGTCGTGACACCAGGCTGGATTTTAATGGTTTAAGATTTAAAATATTGTTTAAAAATTGTCTTTGGAAATGTTTTATAAAGCCTGAAAAGAATCCAACATGTTTGTTTGAGCTCGAGGACACAAAGTTATTTGGTGAGAAACACTGAATGTTTGTTTACAGGAAAAGTCCGGAGGGGAACTTTAACTTCCGATAAAGAGCCGCGACCCTGAACTGTTGGATGGGAATCATTCAGGACCGCCGCCCACGCACGGATGAGACGGTCCCAGACGGGCCAAAATGTTCCATCACGTAACATCAAGAAATATAATACAGTCAGAGATTTACTGAGTACTGAGACTTTGTGGTTCCTTCTGGAACCTTAAGTTCCAGTATTTACTCTCAGGACAGATTTCAGCTACATTCTAATTCGTGCATGTTACCAAGCTAACGTTAGCTAATATTAGCCAGCTATAAGCATAATATCATAACGACTCTGATATGTTTTGCTGTCATGTTAGCTTTGACTCTGTGTTGTGCCGTGTGTTAGCCGACTCCATGTCTAAGCTAACGTTAGCTTGTGTTGCTGAAGAGAGAATTTTCATGGAATAAACACAAAAAGATTAGTACTTAGTTACTTTCCTGCAGGTTCAGCTCCTCTCTGTGAACAGAAGCCGTGAGGTGTTTGATGAGGTTAAATGAGACTTTAGCTGCTGTGTTTGGTGAATTCAGGTCATTTTAAAGCTCCATCAGAAACACAACAAGACATTTGTTGGATTTATGAGCAGATTTTCACACACTGGACTCCAGATTACTGAGAAATGAAACACTCTCATGATGATTTTACTGTCAGCACGGAGGCGTTTATTATTTATTGACCTGTAGGCTTTTATGATCGCTGCATGCTGAGCCAGTTTGGATGATTTTCACATTTTTAATGCAGAAATAATTGAAAACATTATAAAAAAGAACTTTTCTGGGCGACTGTTAATGAATATAAATCTGCCCGACGCCCTCTGGTCTGTTTGGCATGACGGCGTGTGAACTGTAAAACAAGACAGTAAACATGTCACACGGGGAAATACATGTTCATAATGACACGTCCCCGTTTGAGCAACAATATGACTGAAAGAATCCAAAAACATGTTGAGAGTAAAGACTCAGTTCACTCTGATCACATGATTGATCAGACACTCTGGAATTCTTGGATCTTTTGACTGTAAATTATCACATTAATCTTTACAACATGATATTTCCCAGTACAGCTGACAGCAGTGGTGGAGAGTAACTAAATACATTTACTCAAGTACTTCACTTAAGTACAAGTTTGAGGTACTTTACAGAACTCTCAGTACGTTTATTTACTGTTTAACATTAATGTTCCTCTGAGCAGAAACTCTCAGTCCTGCTGAGTGTTCACCTCTGCTAGCTGTCAGCTCTGTTAGCTTCATTAGCTGTCAGCTCTGTTAGCTTCATTAGCTGTTAGCTCTGCTAGCTGTCAGCTCTGTTAGCTTCATTAGCTGTTAGCTCTGCTAGCTGTCAGCTCTGTTAGCTCCATTAGCTGCTAGCTTCATTAGCTGTCAGCTCTGTTAGCTTCATTAGCTGTCAGTTCTATTAAGTCACTAGCTTATAGCTCTCTTAGCTGTTAGCTCTATTAGCTCTTTTAATCAAACTCACTGACGAGCTGTCCACCAGCAGCTAACAGCTAATTTCAATATTTAAAAAAGTTTAACATCCGAACCAAAACATCACAGAAACAACCAGTTACGTAGCTCCTTAGCTCACTCACACACAGCCGCGGTAGCGCCTAGCTAACGTTAGAAGGCTAAATTTCTAAAAATCGGAGTCTCGCGCTGAGGACCAGACGGTGACGGTAACTATAGTAACTGTATGAGAGGACACGCTCAGTTCAGTTCGTCACTTCTCGAGCTCTGACTTTACTTCAGTTTTGTCTTTTTATGATATTTTTTGGCCTTTTCAGAGGGAAAATTTAACGTTTTCATTTAACAATTTTAATTATTCTGCCAATAAAACTCCTTAAATCTGGACCTTTAATACAGTACTCGAGTTAATGTACTCAGTTACTTTCCAGCTCTGGTTTTGTGTTCACTTTAAGACTAAAATCTGCTGTTACTGTTTTTCTCCCTCCAGCTGTTGTTGGTTGAGCTCCAGCTGTGGTCACATGACTCAGCACACCTCTGCTCCTGCCCTCGACCCTCCTCGCGGTAGCCGGCGTTTGGCCCCCGGGGGGCCCCCAGTGCGAGCGAGGCCCTCTCGCTCCCTGCAGCTGGAGGCCCACACAGGCCAGACTCTCTGTGTCAGCTCCCAGCAGCCCCCACTGCTCCCTAAACCTCAGGCATCGCCACAAACGGCGGCGGCAGCTGCCAACAAACACAGAGTGTGACTCTGAGCTTGGCCTCTGCTCGCTGTAAACACAGCCCGCTGTAACGCCGGCGGGGGCGGCACGCCGCTCCACGAGGGCGGGATTCCACACGCTGCTAAATAAATCTGCCTGTGTGTTTCTGTGAGGTCATCGGGCCGTCTGTGGAGCGGCCGCCGTGTCAGACCGTGGGCTCGGACGCTCTCATTGGCTCCTGATTGGCGTGGGCGGGCCGGTGGAGGCCACCGTGTCATCGCTGTGGGAACTCTGCATGTCGACCCAGTTCTTTACATCACAGAGGTCACCTCTGCTTCTTCTTCTGACATTTTTCTTCTTCTGTGGTTCTCATTGTGTTGAATTATTCTCAGTCTTGATCACATTAAGTCTGCCTGTCCTCCGGAATGTCCCTGATGTCTCCGCGGTAACGGTGATCACAGCGCGCGGGGCCTTCGCGGGTGAATCTGCTCATGTGACAGCGAGCTATTAAAAGTGGCGGTGGGCGTTGTGTTGTGGATAATGTGTGTGTGTGTGTGAACCCGCACAGCTTCACTTGTTATGATACCAAAGCAGAAAGGAACACAGCCCGGCTCACGTCAGAGGCCTCAGAGTAAGCCGGGGCTTACCAACACTGCCAGAGCGTCTGCCAGCCAGCACGCCGCTGCGGTCGCTCTGCAAACCTCCAGACTCACAGTTTATACAGAGAGACACGTGTTGATCCGCTCACTCACACTCTGACCAGACCAACGCTTCATTTTAAATTGTTCTGGAGTTTTTAAAAAAATTCCAAACATGTTCTGCTGAAATGTAGAAAAACAAGTTTACGGTGAACGGTGGATGTTAAATTGCACCGCTGGTTTTATTATAGAATATAGATCATGTATGAAAGATGTGGAATTTTTGAAGGTTTGTTGTAAAACTGATGCATCAAACTGCTGATTTTATTTGTATGAAGAAGCAGGTGAAGGAGTGTGAACGGTTGTAAAGTGGGAAAAGGTCTAATTACTATGAATGTACTAAAAACCTGAATAAATGAATAATAAATAATAAATTCTGGTTTCTATCTAAAGTATAAATGAGAAGAGAGTCAAAGTCAAACTCAGGTTGTTGATTCAGTCGAAGCTCAGAAGTTAGAAACTCTTCAAACACAACTTTTATCTTAAACTGTGGTGGAGATGACAAAGTTTTCAAAAATCTCAAAAATGTGGGTATGGAAGCTGGATTCAGCTGATGTTAAATATTTAAAATATGAATAAACATCAATAAAATAAGATTTTTTTACATTGATTTGTATGAAGAAGCAGGTGAAGAAGTGTGAATAGTTGTAAAGTGTGAAAGGATCTGATTGGCTGGATGAACAGAGGTGGACTCAGGTTGTCGGAGGGTCGGGGCCAAAAAAATAAATTAAAAAGGCCCCAACTGTACAATCTGTGGCAGCACAATGAAAATTATGATGCAGTTTTGTGAAACAGTTCAAATTCCTGGTTTAGATTTAAAAAAGAGGGAACGTCAGCACATTTTCTCCACTAGAGGGCCTCTTCCATGTTTCTACAGTAGCTCAGAAGGGACAAACCAGACACTGACTTTACGTACAGACTTTTCACGGTCGATGTAAGTTCTTCTCTTTCTCCGTAAACTGGTTGTAATCTGCTTTTTCACCACTAGATGCCACTAACTCCAGTGGTCCTTTAAGGTTTGTTCGACCTTCACGTCGTCTGTCAGTCAGAAGCTTCTCGTGGCGCCGTTCAGCTGGAGACGTTCTCACTTTTTAACCGTGTGTTTACGGCTGCATCAGAACATAACTGTTCACGTTCTGCTTCATGTTCTTTACGTGTTTCTGCAGGGTTCTCTGCAGCAGGTTCACCGGGTGGTGGAGATCCTGAAAGCAGAATATTAATAAACATGATGTCGTAATCATATACAGATTAAAATCTGTGTGTGTGTGTGTGTGTGTGTGTGTGTGTGTTCTCTGTCAGAACGATGTGAAATGTTCCTCAATGACAGTTTGTTCTCCAGCTGAATTTAAAGCTTCAACAGTCGACAGTTTATGATCCCTGAAGGACAGTTTGTTGTTGTGGAAACTGTTTGTTTTTGTGGTTTAAGTCTAATAATTAGTTCTGATTTATAGAAACAATGTTGGATCTTTACTGGCTGTTACCATCACTTTGTTTTCATGATCTGAGTTATCGTTCATATTCTTCACTTCAGCTTTGACAAACATGTCAAAACTTTGAGACCTTCATCTAATGAGTCCACGCCGTGTCCACACTGTGTCCCTGCAGGCAGACCTGATGCACTGAGCTGCTTCAGATTCAGTTTCTTTACTGTCCCTCAATATTACAACATTAGTACATCACCGCAGATTGTGGGAGGAGTCACATTAGCCACTTAACGTGCTCACGCCAAGTTAAAACAAGATGAAACGTGGCAGAACATCCAGGTTTTGAGTTTAAAGTCGGTACCAGCCCTCGTGTTCCTTTGCAAATTTATCAAATTCATTTTACAAAGTGTGTCACAGTTTCAATATTAAGTCAAGAATTGATTGAAATGAATTTTAAGTTCAACGATCGAGATCAAAGGCAGAATTGTGATGACAGATGTCAGGACATAAAACCTTTTTTACAAACTAGCTTTAATATTCTGACGTGACGGAGCCGTCAATGCTGAAAAAATGTTTAAATTAAAAAATCAAATCATCGTTTGTATTTTGTTTTGACGACCTGTTGTGAGAACGTGTCGGTAAATCGATTTATTCAAAACGTGGTTAAAACTTGTGATACATTTGGAAACATGTTGATTTTTTAGTGGTCAACTCAATTAATGCAGCTTCAAATTAACATATTTCTTCACCCAACGTGGAAAATTTACTGTTTCTGCTAACGATCTCTAATTCAGGTTCATGTTGACAGAAAAACACTCCCCAACCCCCCCGGAGGGAAATGTTGTTTCTCACAGTCGACTTTTCTTTGTCTCATATAAAATAGATTCTTATTCTAAGCTCATCTGTCAAAGACAATAACTTATTCTGAACTTTTCATCCATTAGGAAGATTCAGTTTGTAAATTATAAAACACTGTTGTGACTCCTTCATTTTCTCGATCGTCTTTAGATGAACATTAAGGAAGCAGTAAAACAGGAAATCTATTCTGGGATAGAAAAAAGTGCACGTCAGCATATTTTAACACCTACAGAATCTCATAAACTCCAGAAACAGAAGAGTCACATATGATGTTAATTATTTGGTTGTAAAAGACAAATTGTACTTGATGCCCTTTAAAAAGTCGACTGTGAGGTTTATCGTAATGATTCAGCAGTTAGACTCTAATCCTGCGAGTCTCAGTTTAAATTCCTCACATAGAAGTTTGTCAAACTGCCCGACAGAGTTTCAGCAGCATCTGGACCCCCCAGACACCAGCGAAGGAGGGGCTGCTGGGAAATCTGCCAGCTGGAGGCAACGGCGGCTTCTCAGGAGGTCTGAGAGACGACAACTCCCAGCCAGAGGACTCGGAGACAGAAAGCAGGAGAGTCCACAGCTCAACAGACTGGAGACTGTCCCGTCCCGTCCTGTCCCGTCCTGTCCTGTCCTTTCTTGTCCCGTCCCGTCCCGTCCTGTCCTGTCCTGTCCTGTCCTGTCCTGTCCCGTCCTGTCCTTTCTTGTCCCGTCCTGTCCTGTCCTGTCCTGTCCTGTCCTTTCTTGTCCCGTCCCGTCCCGTCCCGTCCCGTCCTGTCCCGTCCTGTCCTGTCCTTTCTTGTCCCGTCCTGTCCTGTCCTGTCCTGTCCTGTCCTGTCCTGTCCTGTCCTGTCCTTTCTTGTCCCGTCCTGTCCTGTCCCGTCCTGTCCTGTCCTGTCCTGTCCCGTCCCGTCCTGTCCTGTCCTGTCCTGTCCTGTCCTTTCTTGTCCCGTCCTGTCCTGTCCCGTCCCGTCCCGTCCCGTCCTGTCCTGTCCTGTTTTAAAATCTGTGAATTTCATTTGAACGGCTGTGATCAGTGATTCATTCGCGGGGGTGAAGAAAATCTGGGTTCATCTTGTGAGACAAGTTCAACTTTGGTGAACTTTGACAAACTCCTTCCCACTGATATCAACCCGTCCTGACGGAGCTGACCTTTGAGTGAACGAAAAAGTCCAAAATGGTGGAAGCTATCGTAGCTTATTAACTGTCTGTTAGCATCCAGCTGGATTTAATCCTGATTAGCTCCACAACAGAGACCTGGTTCACTTTACAGACATGAGACAGGAGGACATCATACCTTTAACTTTTGGTCCCGTTAGCTCGCTCAGTAACTCAGAGATTAGCGTTAGCATGTTCCCAGATGGCTACCACATAACAGTGTTGGCACCAGGTAATTATCAGTAGGGCGGTACAGGGTTTTCACAGGTGGGCTCTCCAGGTGTATCTGTCCCTTTGTTTGAAGAGTGTGTCTGACATTAGCTGCCTGCTGTCAATAACCTTTTTGTTTGTTTGCTTGTTTGTTTAAATTGTTTTGGTTATTCAAACATTTTTTTTAAACATTTTTTGGAAGAGCTAACAAACAATACTTTCCTGTGACACTGGCACAACCGTGTTAGCATTAGCAGAGGTGTCACATAACTTGGATTCGAGTCAGACTCGAGTCACAAAGTTGATGACTTTAGACTTGCCTTGACAAAATCAAAAAAGACTTGAAGCTCAACTGGGACTTGAGCCTTTTGACTTGAAAATACCTTCAGTGGTGGTCGTGGTCCACTGGGAGGGACTCTGTCTCTTTATCGAGGATCATCTGTGTGGACATCAGGACAGATCATCTCTAAATTGTGCCCAAGTGGAGGTGTTTAATATAGAAAAGAAGAGGAGCCAGAATCGAGCCCTGAGGAACACCACAAGTCAGATTAAACTACGAAGTTAAACAGACAGAAGTGGTTTATAGTCTAATTCAGTCTAAAGAGACTGCTCATGTTGTTGTTTTTTTTAATTTAACAAAGTTTTTGTGTGTATAAATTTGAGAACGTTTTGATGAGATTTGAGTGAAGAAAATAAAAACTCTCAGCTGGAACATGTCTGAAGTTTGAAACGCCCTTCATGAATTTATGTGACTTCAAACCTCGACATGAAATGAGCTCGACAGATTCGGGCGGAAACCAGTTTGTGTGTTTTGAAAGAGGACACCTCCTGTCAGCGTGTGTGTGTGTGTGTGTGTGTGTGTGTGTGTGTGTGTGAGCTTTGAACACAGGGAGGAGTGTGTGATCAGTATCAGCAGTGACATCACTCTGTCTTCATGTTTGTATTCACAGTGTTTACATCTCTGTTGTCACTCTGGGTGTTCAGCTGTGTGTGTGTGTGTGTGTGTGTGTGTGTGTGTGTGTGTGTGTGTGTGTGTGTGTGTGTGAGCTTTGAACACAGGGAGGAGTGTGTGATCAGTATCAGCAGTGACATCA
>JAJHUR010085609.1:0-27921 GCA_027495735.1 Lutjanus campechanus
TGTAGACCTAAACCTCTAGCCAACAATTTATTATGCCTCCACGCTGGGGACAGCCGTGACCAAAGGCATACATGTCAGTTTAATTACAATTTCCATTTGAATTCCTTCAAAATTGTCACTACACATATTATATGAATCTGGACAGACAGGATGTAAACTTTAATGGTTAGTGGAGGTATACGACTGTGAGGTGGTTCTAGTTTTTAAAGCCATACTTTTGATATTAACATAGGTTTAATAACCAACACCCAGCTCTGTAATTTGCAGTTTTTAACCACTTTGACTCCCTATAGTGCCACTGTATAAAACTATAGGAATTTGTGAACCAAAGCAGGACTGAAAGGTGTGAAAATATCCAACTTGTATTTGTCAAAGTCCTGTCCATGTTGCTCTGTGTCTGATGGATGTATACAGAAGTAAGGGTTGTTTGAAAACACTGCTTTGAGATTGATATAGACTCTTTTCAGCTTTAATAACATTCAGATGTTGTAAACACACAAATGTGCCTCGGTTCTCAGGCTGGGTTGCCATCCATGAGTCAATACTGAGGACAAAATCTAGAAGATTTCACCATATTTTTATACATTAACAAAATACAAACCAGTGTCTGGTTGTATATAACCACTTTGGTTAAGGGTTCCCTTAAATTTTCATCTAATTTAAGGGAAAACCCTTTAAACCCTTTTAGTATTTAGCTTTAGCTACTAAAGTATTCCCTTATATGTTGCTAGAAAGTTCTTAGCGACCATTTTCCTCTGACATTTTTAAACACATAACAGTCACTTAAAACTAAAATAAGACAATGGCTGAATTTATGATGATTGAAAAGGATGGGACACATTTCTCAGGACAGAGAAAACCCCCTGGAAACCCCCACTTTGTAGCTAGTTAGCCAAACATTAACGTAACTCTGTCTCATATATTAACATCAGTCTTTATTGGAACTCGCCAGTTTTTGTCTCCTTTCTTGTCGTCACAATAATGTCTTCATATTTTTTCATTATTTCATCCACAGTTTGTTTCACAGCAGATTTCCCAAGTTGATATTGTCAGTTATTTCTGTACCACATCCTCTGCGTAGTTACACTTTCTTTGGATTATGTTCTTGTGCTTTCCATATTCTTCGAGAAGAACAACACTTTAACACAAATCTTTGTTGTCCATTTCATAGAAGCAAGCAAACATAGGCTAACTAAATGTGTTGGTCATGCTAGCTAACAACTGAAACTGGAACTAACTGGAATGTCCATGTGTTATGTTATGATAGTAGCTGCTGTGAAAGCCTTAGTCTTGACACTTAGACAAGGAGACAGTCTAAGAGGCTTTATGCAACACTCCTAAGTGAACTCCGTAGCTTTAGGAAATATTTTGATTCAAGGACAAACTTGAGGTGGTTTATGTAACTGGGCGCAGGCCTCTGTGATGTCAAATCTGTGCTTAAGTTATATCATACCCCTAAACTGTACAATTTTGAGGCCCCAAATTTCAGTGACCTGAGTTTGACATCTCACTGAGCAGTATTTGTCCCCTCAGTTTTTCCCCCAGCTCTGTGAACAGAGGACAGCACTTCAGCCTGCAGAAATCTGCATTTCAAATCGTGTTTTCTGCCGCTGCACGGAATCTGCATTAGCAGGGTGTTTGGGAGTGTATACCCCACAGTTTGACAAATATCGTGTTCCAGCATGAGTCTAAAACACGGAGTCAGCGCTGCAACAGGAAGAATAGTGATGAAAACAGCAGTGTGTCTGTAGCCATCACCTCTTACAAGCCTCTACTGATGACCTGATTAGGAGTCTAAGCATTTGGCTGACATCTTTATGACTTGCTAGGTCTCAGTGCTGCTCTGTGCAGCCAGCCACAAAATAGGGAGGGATCATGTTCCAAACGCCTGCCTGTCATCTGCAGGAGAAATGGAGAAAGTGGAGTTCCTGTGTACATTTGTGTGTGTGTGTGTGTGCAAGCATGCATGCTGCGTCATAATTTGGTACTATACTATATCAAGGCTGGCAGTGTTGTTCCTAACACGTAAGTCTCTTTTGGAGTAGAGACGCCTGGAGGGTAAAAAAGTGGCAGGCTGTGCAGAGACGGGGACAGTTCATGACTTGCATTGTACATTTTTCAACTTTTATTTTGGCTAAAAGTTGTCACATGATGTGAGAATTTTGTGAGAGGGTGCCTTGACAGGATGTGCAGTCCATTGTTTACCACCAAGTGCCACGTTGGAAGGTATGATAGCTGTAGTCACGGTGCTGTAGAAGTGGCAGGTCAATGCTTGGGGGTGAATTTGTTTTTGCTTGTGTTTGGATGTGAGCACATCACACTTTTTACATCTTTTACCTGCAACACAGGGTGTTCTGCAAGAGTGTCATCTCCTTATTAGATGCACACAGCAATTTACTTCAGTTAAGCAGCTGTCCTTTGGCTCATGACCAATTTTACCACAAAATCTTGTACTAGTCTGTGAATCCATTTGGAAGTTATGCACCTTCTTGCAACAGACCACTCCTACCGCCATGCCCCCTTTTAGCCACTTGGCATGAACACAAATATTTAGCCTTCTAGGGTGAAAAACTGTGGCAACGAAAGAGTGGGGAAATTTTTTGGAACGGCCAACCCAGCGACTCACAGAGCGACCTATATTAATGCTGCTGCTTGCAGTTAAAACAAAATGCTTTAACAATCGTAAAATCAAACTTTAGTTTTTGCATTTCAAGTGGGTGTCCTTTACCGAAGGCAGTTCTTACTTAATGTTTTGTTTTGGTCTAGAAAACGTTCAGTGCCTTTACCCACAACCCCGCAGTGCATGTGCCTGCCTGCCTGTGTGTGTGTGTGTGCGTCAGCCCTGGGTGGCAGAAGGTGTCTCTTGTCAGACACAAAACGGTGGTGGCAGCTTTCGTCTAAACACAGGGGTGAATGTCTGGGCAGAGCGATTGTCCTGATACGCCCGCCGTTGTAAAGTTAAAATTTAATCTGCCTCTTAAGGCAATGACTTTATGATCTTATGATGAGAGGGGGTTCTGAGGCATATGTATGTTTAATGAGACCCGGGAAGAATCGTCTAGACAAAAACATTTTGCCTAAACGCTACTATCTGTGTCTCACAGGTGCATTTAACAAAAGCACCTCAGAGGGGGATGAATAACTACTGTATGTGATTTACAGGACGACAATAGAAATAGAGCAAGAAGTACAACAAGATCTGTGGCATTTGAATACAATATAGCATAAATTAGTTTAATCCTGCTTTCATTTATTATATTATTATGTTCATGAATTGTTAATGTGGTCCCTTATTGTCGCTGCTGGACCACTGACTTTATATCAAAAGTGTAAGTGATAATTTTAGCCCACAAGTGATGAAGAATTACTCAACCGAGTTTTGGTTCAAAGTGATGCTTCAGTAAGAGGTGACACTTTATTTGAGGGAGTGTGCATAAGACTGTCATTACATTGTCATAACCATGTCAGGACACCTGTGCATGAAAAAGTCTTTATGACATTAATGACATTAACCAAGACAAATATGTCTTATTTGTTACAACTTAACATCAACCAAGAAAACGTAACAGGTCAGTTTTTAAAAACACATTTTAACGTCTTTAACAGCAGTTTGTTTTTTAAAAATGTTAATAACTGGTATCTCAGTTGGTAGAGTGTTAATGTCAAGTTATAATAAAGATAATGACAGTCTTATGCACATCTCTTTGAATAAAGTGTTGCCCAATAAGGTTTTTAATGTTATAAACCGCAGTATGCAGTTTTTCCCTCTATGATGAGAAAACTCATAATTTTAAGGCAGCTCCCTTCAGTAGATTTTTGAGTTTTGTATCGGACTCTTAAATTTTAATTAGATTTTAACAAAGTTTTGCTAACCTATTATATTTTGAGATAATTTACTTTTCATTTTTAGATCAACTTGAATCTTTGAATTTTTAGAACTCCTCCGATTATTGACCATTATTCCTTTCACTTGAGTTCACTCAGCAGTTTTTGAAATACAAATTTTGGGTGTTTCTAAAACTCAAAGATTCAAAGTTATCTAATTAAGAAAAGTAGATTATCTGAGCGAAACACTATTATTTGGTAAAACTGTAAGACTTAAGAGTTTTAGTTTGAATCAAAACTCAAAAATCTATTGAAGTAAGTTGCCTTGAAGTTTTCTTAACTTCTTCTGTGGTCTTGCTATGGTTCTACTGTGATCTTCTTCTCAGCCACTTGTCTGTCTTTTGCCCTCTGTGACTGAAACATTCCTGAACTTCTACTCTGTAGCATATTGTTTTTTTACGCAGTAAGCTCCTATTTCCACCATGTCAGAACCAAAAAATGCAGCCATGTTCTCAGCTGATGACAGGAATTCACTGCTCTCCTGACCTTTAGTCGTTCCCAGCAGCTTTGTGGTCCAAGTAGTTCCAGTTTCCCAGCAGCTGTAGTGAGCCTCCCTCTGCCCATAGCAGGCGTCTGCCCGGCCATTGACATGTCCAATGATTGTCCTCATAGAATCACAGGGACCAAAATATGCCACCAGAATCCAAACACAGGGCCTCTTGGATCTGGAAGTCAGTGCTGCGCTTCATCTCCGTCACTCTGTGTCTGTCAGCTGCACAGAGTGTGACCTGGACCCAGGACCTGCTGGTACACCTCAGCACTGTTAATTATGGCACCTTGTGTTTTACAGAGCCTGGATAAGAGTGCGCCACTGAAATAATTAAAAACCTCTGCACTGTTTAGTTTTAATTAATTAGTACGTTAATAAATTTGAAAGACTATTTTTGATTGATTGAATTTGCATTTTAATGAGGCACTAATAAAGTCAAAGTTAAGGGAACATTAAAACGTCCAGTGTGTAAGATTTATGGGGATTCATTGGCAGAATATGGCAGAAATTGAATATAATATTCATCAGTAAGTTTTTATTAGAGCATAATCACCTTAAAATAAGAGTTGTTGGATATGTTACCTTAAAATGAGCTGTTTATTTCTACAGAAGCTGCAGGTCCACCATGTTGCACAGCCATGTTTCTGCAGCAGACAAACCAAACACTGGTTCTTGATACGCCCTTTCGCATTTTATGTGAGCTCCGAGGCCACCATAGTTTTTCCTAAATGCTTGGCAGAACAAGGTGTGTGCAATGTGAAAGCTCATCACAAGATGCCCTAAATCCTACACACTGGTCCTTTAAATCAAATCATTTTATTTAACAATCAATACTTTTATGACTTTTTTTTCTTCTTCTTTCCATGATGAATTGATATTTTAGTTTTAAATATCAAGTCCAACCCACGGAGCAGCAGTGGGTGGTGTTTGGTCAGCTGTTGTGGGAGGGGGTCACGTGTGGGATCAGAGAAAGACTTAATTTAATTTTAAGGTGCTTGGACATCTTGAAATTCAAGATGTCCTTCTTTAAATAAACCACTCATTAAAAAGACTGTGACTAAACTGTGAATGATGAGGCAGGAAACAAATTGTCAAATGGAATATGATAGGCGTCAAGCAGAATTTAATAAGCGTGTAGTAGTGGGTAAAGGACTGTAAAAGTATCAGTAGTCATTTTGTAATTCTATATTTTTAAACTTTGAGTTCATGAATGCATCGTTTCAACTGAAATGCAATTAATTATCTTATAATAGTGTTTTTTAAATTGGCCTATAAATTAAAGCTACTTCAAGGAGTTTTAACTGGTTATGAAAATGTTTCATTTTATTACTGATGCCTCCTTGAGACCTTCCTTGAGAATATTAATAATATATATTAATAATATCCGTATATGTATTTTTAATGCCACCGGGTTGGATTTTCCATGAAATCAGATGAAACGAACCCATGTTTACATTTTCCCTGGCAAAGTTACAGTGAGTCGTATGTTAGCCAGTTAAAAAGAAGCAGGATTTTTATCTAGATGATTTTCCCAAGTCAACAAAATATGAACGTTCCTTGCAGTAGCTTTAATTTATCATAACTGAATTATTTGTGATTGTAATTAAACTGTAAAAAGTCTACATTTATTTGAGTGCCACACTCCAGGCTCTGTAGTTTACAAACTAGGGTCTTTTTAAAGGAATACACCAAGTTTCTGGCCTGTTTATCAACTTTACCGTAATGAGAACGCAGTAATAATCAGCCTGTATAATAATAATAATGTCTTATAATGTCTATTCCTGTCTCACCTGAGACGGTTTCAAACCAAATGTATAATACAACAGGAATTATAGCGAGGAGCTGATCACTGAAAGTAGACTTGAACGCAGGAAAAAATACATTTACCACAGATATTTACCATAGATATCTGGAAAATGTACAGATAAGTTAAATATCAGCTTTATATATCAGCTAATAGTGGTTCTTGTCATTTTGTTTGGAATGATCTGATTGGATACAGCCCCTGTCACTGGCTGTTTGAGGCTGTGATTTGCTGAAGGACTCTTGTCGATTGTGTAACCACCATCAGCTGTGTAATTTTCTGTGATGTTTGATCTTGAAGAACATCTAAAGGCCAAAACGTTATCAGAATATAAAGAAATGCACAGTGTGAGACACTTTTTTCCTGTGTTCAAACCAAAATTTGTCTACATCAGCTGTATTAAATCAGGTATATCAAAATTTAGGGAGCAAGAATACAATATTTTAGAAGACAAATGACCGCACTTTTTGCTTCTTTTTTTGGAGGAAATGCTTAACTGGGGTTGATAGGACAACGTCCCATAAACTTGGTGTATTTGTTTCACAAATTAAACAACATGCAACATCTATAGAAAATCCATTAGTGCAAATATTCATGATTTCCAACACGTACTTACTCATGCTCTCAAACAGACAGGCACACAACTTTTCTAAGCCTCCGTGGAAATGTTTATCATTTATCTACACGAAACATTTTGCAATGTAATGTACAGCAGTATCCTCTGTAGTCTCCCTTCCCCGTGGTGTTAGAAGCTTTAATTCTGATCCACCGTGCAAAAGGCCCACACTATCTCTGCATTTCTTCATAGACTCATATTTTAAACAAGAGGCCGGACTTCAGTCACGTACTGTCAAAATGCAACTCCAAGGATAATGTGAAGCACTCTCCCCGTGGAGGAAATGTATGTACCTTTCTGTCGTGGCTGATTGTTCTCCTCCCTGTTAATCCTTCGATGAAGGAGAACTTTATTTAGTTTAATTCTAGTTAAGTCCAATTAAGTGACGTGCAACAAGTGCCTTTTGTTGTGTTGTGCTGGTCTAGGATCATTGTGCCGTAGTTTGTCTCTTACCTGCGCTCCCTGTTATTCCACTTTAGTTTCCTTTAATCTTATATGTAATTTTGGCCCTAGCTTTACAGTTGTTCCTTTATTCATTATATTTTACTCACATACGCATGAGCAGCCAATAGAAACGTAGCAACTGGTCTGACAGCTTCTGATTTTAGCCACCTTCTTGCTGTGAGAGCAGAGCAGTGCCATAAACCTCAAAATAACCCAACTATCTGGCACCAAGGTGGCCTCATGGTTAGAGAGACCCAGATGACCAGAGCAGCCATATGCTGCCAAACGCCTGCTGTGCTCAAATATCCTTGAGCAAGTCACTTTAAGCCCCACCAGCTCCATCTAACACCTGTGGCTCGACTTCCCATCAGAGGGAGGCTAAATTAGAAGAAATAAAACCTACAAGAATCACTTTATCTTTGGTTAGTTTCCCATTTAATCCTTTAATACTGTTCATATGAGGTTTCGTCTTGTGTTGGTAGTTTTTAGTGTCTTGTTGCAGCTAAATTTATTTTAGATGTTTTGAGAGACTAGTTGTGGGTTTGTTATTGAGTTTCTTTCCTGGTAATGGCCCCAATTTCCAGTTGTTTACACCGGTGATAATTTGCTTCTTTTGTAAAGTGGTTGATTCTGATCGTTGCTCAAATGAAAGATGAAATTTACAGACAAATTGAAAATGGTTTGATCTCCTTTATTCTGTTATTTTTCCTCCCTGCCAGCATAATTTCTTCCAGCTAGGACTGGGTGATGTTGACAAAATCAAATATCAATATTTTTAACCAAACAGCTCAATATCAATATCGCAAAAATATTGTAGAGATGACGATCGTTGCTTTCACGAAATATAATGAGATTTTTGTTGAATAATCATCAGTAATGTGGATATAAATAATAGAACCGCTAAAACAGTCTGCACACTTAGAAATAAGGGTTCCAAAAGAGTTCTTCTTGAAGGGCTGAGGTTCTACCCAGAAACATTTGCTTCTAAAGAACCCTCTTTTTTTTAAAGAAAGGGTTCGTCAAGGGTTCTTTGTGTATAAAGGGATTCTCAGTAGAACCCCCCGGGTGGGTTCTAGATAACACTCTTGGATTATTGAACGGTTCTTGGTAGAAATCACTGAGTGGGTTCAAGAAAAAAAATCCCTTGAAATATAAAAGGGTTCTCAGTTGAACCCCCTGGGTGGGTTCTAGATAAAACCATTGGAATATTAAAGGGGTCTTTTTAGAACACCCTGGTTGGGTTTTTGTTAGCACCCTGAAGGTGAAAGATTCTGGCTAGAACCACCAGCGAGGGTTCTGAGTGGAACCATTACACTGCAGAAGGGTTCTCCTTTCAAATCTCTCACAGAGGGTTCTAGATGATTTTTTTTTCTGATGGTTGTAGGTAAAACCCTTTATGTTTTGTTCTTGGTAGAACCCTCTAAAGGGATTCAAAGTCCTTTATAAAAAGTTCTACCAGGAACCATAAAGGGTTCTCAACCAAAGAACCCTTTATGGTTCTAATTAACCCCTTTATTTCTAAGTGTGGTAAGAAAACAGTAGAAAAATACATAATTCTACTTTAATGCAGTGTTTAAAACCAGGAAAAGAGTCATATCACGATAAAAAAAATCTAATAATAATAATAATAATGATGATGATGATGATGATGATGATGATGATGTATTTCTCAGCCTTACTTACAGCGTGGTGTGTGTCCCGTGTTTCACAGTAATGTGAAGTTTTATGGGTCTATACCGGCTACAGATTCAGTCATTTTTGCTCAAATTTTTGTGAAGTTAAATGTGCGACTCTTCTTCTGTCATTGTTCATTCATCGTGCTGCACAGAGGACAGGTTGACGTCAAAAGAAAAGAAAAGGCCTAAAGCGTTTATATTATTTTAATTAGCACCAGATGATAAAACATCGGCCCTAATTAATTATCATAATGGAATGAGGAGCGCTTCTCTGGAAAATGAAACAGCTCAAAGAATGGTTATGTACAGTTTCATTTCGTTTTATTCAGAACTGTGCAGCATCATCAGGGCACTTTTTTATGGTGTCACTTTTATTGGTTGTGAAGTCTGTTTCATTTCAACTACAGTTTATTTCCTGCCTTTGGTCTTTTACTTAACACCAGAAGGACAAACTTAATAGAAATTTCATCACCGTGTGACTCACTCAAGGGACGACAACAACAGTAAAGAGAACGCTGACTGGGAGATGAGTGGATCCTCAGTAAACAAACAAACAACCACATTCCTTCAAAACTCAAGTTCTCTCTTCTTGTTTGTCACATGTGACAGTATTTCAAAACATTTAGAAGTGCACTCTCAGAAACAAGGGTTCCAAAAGAGTTCTTCTCGGAGGGCTGGGCTCTACCGAGAACCATATGCTTCTGAGGAGTGCTGTTCGTCAAGGGTTCTTTTGTAGGACTAAAGGTTCTACCCATTTCAGCCAAATAACCCTTTTTGGAAGCAAAGAGTTCTTCAAGGACTTTTAAAAATCCTTGAAGAACTCTTTCCTCAGGATCTTCTGTGTACTGTAATTGAAAAGGGTTCTTGGTAGAACCCTCTGGATCGGTTCTAGGTAAAACCTTTGGAATATAAAAGAATTCTCAGTACAGCCCCTGGGTGGGTTCTAGATAAAACCCAAGGAATATAAAAAGGTTCTTGGGAGAACCCTCTAGGTGGATTTTAGATGAAAATCACAGAATATACAAAAGTTCTCTGTAGATCTCTCTTGATGGGTTCTACATAAAATTCTTGGAATATAAAAGGGTTCTCGGTAGAACCCCTTGGATTGAGGTTAAAATCCCAGGAATATAAAAGAGTTTTCAGTACAACCCCTGAGTGGGTTCTAGATAAAAAAAACCCTTGGGATATAAAAAGGTTCTCTGTAGAACCCCCTAGATGGGTTCTAGATAAAAACCCATGGAATATAGAAAGGTTCTTGGGAGAACCCCCTAGGTGGGTTCTTGATGAAAATCATGGAATATATAAACGTTCTCTGTAGATCTCCCTTGATGGGTTCTACATAAAATTCTTGGAATATAAAAAGGCTCTCGGTAGAACCCCTTGGGTGGGTTCTTGTTAACACACTTAGAAGGTGGAAAGGTTCCATGGAACCATAGAAGGGTTCTCCTTTAGAACCTTTCATAGGGGGTCCTGGGTGAATGGTTCTAGGTATAAGCCTTTACGGGGGGGTTCTAGGTTAAACTCTCTGACAGAGTTCAAATTCGACCCTTTATAAAAAGTTTTACCAAGAACCAGAAAGGGTTCTCCGATGGAGACAAAGCTGAAGAACCCTTTATGGTTCTAGTTAGCACCTTTATTTCTAAGAGTGTATTGATTTGCTCCAGTGACGTTACCCTCTAATGTTCTCTCCCCTCCTGTAGAACTCTTTAGTCCCGTCTCCACAGAGAAAAGTACGTTGAATATGTATGTTTGTTTGTCTTCTTTCTGCTCTCCGGTCTAATTCCCATTGCTTTTACTGTGCTGCTGGGTAAAATGTATTTATTGTTACTCTGCTGTGTCTGCATCTCACTCCTGCTTTCTCTCCTTGCAGCTACAGAGAGCCATTTACCATCACTGCACACTCATTATTTATCATCCTCGCACCCTAAACTGAGGGTCTCAAGTGTTTCACTGCTTTTATTTTTGCATCTTGAGTCTGAATGCAAGAACTGCAAAACAATGATGGAAATTCTAGCAACTTCTTCAAGTACGTTCTCGAGGAGTTGCCTTGTTTTAAAGGGTTGTTTTAAAGAGGATCCAGATGAAACCAGAAACCAGTGTTTGGGGAATGTTACTTTCAAAAGTAACTTGTTACATTACAAGATTACTGCTGTTACAAAGTAACTCATTACGGTTCTGAAGTAACTTGTCACAGCTTGATTCTTCTACACAGGCATGGCTGTGTCGTGTTACATTCTACACAATGCTTGTGATTCCACCAGCCGTGTTGCAGCACTTCCCGTAAGCGCCTCTCCGCGCTGCTCTGTGGATAATACGCGCGGAGTCTATTTTTGACGAGTGTCGCGTCAATCTGCACAGAGCTGATTGAGCAGGCGGGGAATCAGATAGCAACATCAAAGAGAATCTGGTCAGTTTTCAAAATAAAAGACCCCGCACAGACTTGGGATCATAAAAAAGAGACGAAAAGGAAAGTATTATTATCACTTATCCATGGTAGAACCACAAAACGCAAAGGAAAATTACTAAATCAACAAAATCTGAGCAAGTCAACATAATCAGGAAGCCCGAACTGCTGCTGGTGGGGCACGCAGCCGTGTGGAGGAGAGAGCAAAACTGTGGCACAGACATGACGTGCCCAGTGGAATCAAGGAGTTAGAGTACATTTGCATGCGCATGTTGGTTATATCATCCTGAAGATCTGATGGTGAACTGGACAGAGGCATTAAAAAGGTAGCAGCCTACAGTACATCATGTTTTAACATGCAATACATACAAAGAAATCCCCTAGACTCACCCAACCAATGTTTTCTGTAGTTTACTCTTTAATAATGCAGGAGAATTTTTTTGAAAATGTGCGTCGGATAGTCGGTTCCTCTGATGAGAGTTCAAAAGCTAAAAAGCCTCACGACAGACGGACTGAATGGTGTTGGAATACTGACTCGAAGAAAGATTTGATCATGAGGAATTTGTTCAATACCTCCATCTTGACACCCAACTTGAGTTACTACTCTAGACTTACTACAGTCCAACTTGGATGACTTTGTAATGCGTTACCCCGGACACTGCCAGACACTAAGACCAGGTTTGGTACATAAGCCCAGCTGACACAAAAAGTCAAAGCTCACGTTAGGAGAAAAGTGAGATTATTCTTTCTTAGCTGTTAGTTTAGACTCATTCTATGTTTGTCCAGAGCAACAAGGGAAACACCAGGTCAAATATTACTGTCTACGTTTCAAATGAAGTGCCATGCCAGAAAAGCCTGAGCCTTCTCCCACCTCATTCCTCACCTCCGCCCCTGCAGGTTCTCATCCCCACTGTTAAGCTGGACTATAGCCATGTTCAGTCTAGGTGTGGGTCCTTGGACAGGCGGGGCTACTCGGCAGGAGGTGGAAACGTGAGTCTTGTGCCGCAAGTCCATTGTCTCTGTGTTCATGTCGGTGTTATTTCTCTGTTGTGTTGTATTTTTTTTCAGTGTTTTGTTGTTTGTTTTTTTTGCCACCTCACTTTACAGCTTCTCAGTTTACTGTAAAGTCACTCACTCATTACGGCAGCAGTGTTGGTGCTCTGTACCTGACTGCTCTCGATCTCGATCGACGCGGGCATCTTCCAGTATTGGTTTGTGTCCTGTGATGATACTGAGGGCTGAATGTCTCGTCCTCCAGCGCTTTATAACAGTCAGGACTGTAGCTGCGGTTTTGACATCTTTTTTAGCCTCGGATAAAAAAAATAAAAAATAAAAAAAAATCTCCGTCTGTGTCTCTTTGCTAATTTGGTGACTCAGTAGAGGAGAGGCACATTAAGCGGAAGCAGACTGTCACTGGTAATCCAGCAGTGCATTGTAATTTCTGTCATGATTAACTACGTTTTGCACCGTCTACGTCACCATTTCCATGTACTGTGACATTTAATTTCACTGTTGGCGAAGGCACACTCTTAGACGCTTAAAAAAATAACACAAACACCTTTTATTCATGTCTTGCTTGGGTGTTTCGCTTTTATTGTACATTAGTCAGAAAGTAGACACTCTACATTCAGAGAAAACTGCTACTACTGTATTACGCTGCATGAAGCACTTAGTTAATTAACTCCAATTAAAGCCATCTAAAGGTGGCAGGTACAGTGTGTGCTCCATCTGCTCGTCTAATGCAATTAAAAGCACAGTTAAGCAAGCTTCATGATTACATTAAGACAATTAAAACTTCTCTCAGCGTAGTCTCTCTTTTTATATTTGCATCTCACAGCTCCACTTTACTGGGGAGACAGAGACGTGTTTTATCGTCCTTCCAAGAGGTTAAAAAAAATAGATCATGTGGTACAGCAAATTCATGGCAGTTTTTGTGTAACCATGTTGGGTAAATTTCATAGTGGTGTTTACCAGAAACAAGAACTAGTCATTTCAACAAAATCACAGTTGTTAGAGGAAAATTGTCAGTTCCTGCAGCCGTACAAAAAACAAACAAACAAACGATTGCTTTAATTCCAGTTTTGCAGAAGTGGCAAAATTTACTGGTTAAGTGGTTATTGTTTGGATCAGTGTGATTCCAAATACTGCACATAGAAAAACATAATAATCACTGGTCTTTTAATATGTACATAATCACTCATTCAGCTTTTAAAAGTGATGTTGACATGTTTGGGCCAGTGGATGGAGCCAAATGTAAATAATAAATACACAAAAGATTTTCATTTTACTGATTTTCAGTAACTACTAAACCCAAACATAAAAGTAAAATAGACCCCAGCTGTCTAATTACGTATATCTTATCTTTAAAAACTAAACATAAAGGAGGTATTCATCACTTTAAACACTACAGTGACATACTGCATGTATGTAAGGATAATCGCAGAAGCTAAAGATGGCTGGGAGACCACATCACGTCTCTCACAACATTTTAAGGGCATGAAAGGACCAATGAGATTGGTCATGATTGTTACCAGCTTCAAATTCACCAAGTGAGTCATGAAGACATGATAAAAAATATTGGCGACATTATAAAAACACTGTAAAAACTTTGCACTATAAACATACTTATAATGCCTCACCCTTTGCTTATAGCAAATATTTATGATTACTTATAACTATAATTTTAAATTGCTTTAAGTGCAGTATAACACAATAAGTATTTTTATAAAGCACTATAGACATGGTGGTTGTAGAAAGTGGTGTTACCAAAACATTACACCACCACTCTCACAATTGTTTGCCTTGATTCACAAAATTATTCCCTCAAATTAGCAGCTGAAATTCTTAAACTAACTCAATGTAAATCAGATGAATCAGAACGGAGACTATAATTTGATGAAGAAAATATAGATTTTTATTTTATTTTATTACTATTATTAATTTCATTTAACACAAAATAAATAGCAAGTGTAAAACAAACATAACATATAAATCTTCAGTATTATATTACAAATCATTTCTCATATTCCAATTAAATATTTCATCCTATCGCAGGAAACAAAAAGAAAAGAAAACCATCTAATTTTAACCTGTAGTAGCATAGAACAATCACAGTTATCTCATATCTTTGTTAGTGCCAGGATTTCCTGTTGTTTTACCCTTTTTTTTTGCTACTTCTTTTGTGTATAGATTTGTTTAATTTATCCAGATCAAAGTCTGATGTAAAATTTAGGAGCTTTCTCACTCAAATGCTTCATCAGCTCTCTTTCGAATAACTGAAAATGACTAAATATATTTCAGGTGCAAAATTATACAGTTAATGTTTTACAGTGTCGACCGATTCTGTTACTAAATATGCACTTAACACACCTGAGTGCACCTCTCCCTTCCTGCCAGCCTGCTGTATAAAAATACTAGATAGTTTTTATTTTATAAATAATGCAAAAAAAAAAAAAGGGAGAGAGAGAGAACATCCTATGAATGAAAAAGGTTCCAACAGTACGGTTTCATAATAACCTGATCGCTGGAGAGACGAGCCAACCTGCAGCCTGATGTTCACCCACGCCGACACAAACCACATCTCATCTCTGTTTTTAAACTCATGCTGTATATCTGTGCTGGTGTTCTGCATGTGTAAGGGCCTCCTGGTAGATATCATGGTGTTGTGGTTCAGTAATGTGGCTCACGACCTGCGTTGTTCATCATAGTCTCACTTTTCCTGTCGATTTTTTTTTTTTTTTAATTCTCCTCTCGGGCCACGTAAGAAAGCAAAAGACAAAAAACACCAAATCATTGGTTACAAAAGTCATATCAGCTAAATCGGTGACTTGGCAAAGTGATTGCTGACCACAGGCGTGTCCCAGGGATTCATCTCAGGATGTGGTGTATCTCCTCTCGTTCATTGTGATGTGTCTTAAAGCTTCGTAGCTCCGCTCTGTTTGCTGTCTCATCGGTTCACTCCTCCTATATCTCTCTGTGGTTTTCTCTTCAGATCCCCAGGGTGTGTCACATAGCTGCATATCCTTATCTCCTCTACGCCTGTGGCCACTTTCTACTGTGCACTCCTACTGTACTGTCTTACACTGAAACCTCACTGTGCATATTTGACAGGTTTTTTGAATGTGCCAAAACATTTTTAGCTCAAGACACAGTTACAGCACAGAGCTTGTATTCGATCTCGGTTTTGGTTGGTTTGACAGACACCAGCAGCTCTCCACACAGCAGAACACAAGGACTGTTATTGAATAGTCACTGGGTCTTGTGCTTTCTTGCTTGTGTTTTGTAATAATCACATGCAGTTAGATATCACTGTGTTGGAACGTGGAAAACTGCAGTCATTTTCTTCAAACAGCAGCTAACGCTCAGATATACTATAATTCAGAAAAGGGAAGATACTATTTGGATCCTCTGTCTGAGGATCGTTTTGAGGTCAGCGGGAGTTTGTAACCTCTTGGAGAACTGTTAGCTCTGACCTTGTCTTTTCCTGACTTTGCTTCTTCCAGGTGATGATACAGAACAAGAAGATTGACTTGAGCCATGTGACCTCCAAGTGCGGCTCTCTAGACAACATCCATCATCGGCCAGGTAACAGTCAGCCCGGACTCGTTCGGGGGGAACTGAGGGGTAACACTGGGGGGATGGCAGCGTTGGAATAAAGGTTAGAGAAGCATGCTTGTAACTAGAAGGTCACCGCTGCAGTCTCTTGCCTTGAAACAGGAATTTATATGGGTCTTTAGCCCTGCTTAGCTGCACTTAAGCAAGGTACCTGTCTGTCATGACCGGTTCAGTTCAGACTGTGGTTGTACTGGGCAGCTACTAGATGTGAATGTGTATTAGGGCAGAAAATCACCAAATGTGGTGAGCAGGGGTGAACTGCTGACGCCTTTTTTTGTTTTGTTTTGTTTTTTATGCCTCCGTGCTGGCAACAGCCGTGGCCGGGCATTACATTTTCAGGTTTGCCATCCGGTACATACGTTTTTCCAAACGCAATATCTCGAGGACACCACGAGGGATCTTTTTTTTTTTCAAACTCAGCACAAATGTTCACTTGAACTCAACAATGAACTGATCAGATTTTGGTTGTGAAAGGTTGCTGTGACCTCAAGTCCCTCCCGTTCTTGTCAAAACAATGTCTCAGGAGCAGCCGGAGGGAATTTGACACAAAGGTCCTTAAGCTTCAGGTCATTGTCATTGCACCATGCGATGAAGCTCTCTATCAGTCCTGTGGAAACCTCTGTAAAAACAGTCTGTAAGTGAATACAGCATGTTTCTCATTGGCAATTATTCATTGGAATCTTTGATTTAGCAAAAAAAGTACACTTAATACCTTTTATTAAATTCCTTCAAAGACTTGGATGGATGTAAACTGCAATTTGACAACCACGAGATGGAAATTCTAGTTAATGCTTGGCGAGGAGCACAACAGGATAACCAGCAGCAAGATACAGACAAGAAGTGTGAGAGCATTAACATGTAATCTGTAGCTGGATACAAGTTAACTAAAAGTAAAAAGTAAAATTGAATTGGCGCTGTGATGGGATCTCACCCAGGTGTAAATGCAAAACCAACAGTGGGACCAACATCAGGAAAAAATCAGCTGAGCAAGTTGCAACACCTAACTCTGCCTCCAGCACAAACTACTAAGTATTTCAAATATTTTTTAAATATTTCCTCACAAAAAACAGTTGATAGATCACGTTATCAGGTGTAAATGGGGCCGAGGAGGTGTCCTCTGACTGTACACGAAGCAAGCCATGAAATTTAATGCACTGTTCTGTTAGTTAACTGGCAATAAAGTGCAACCTAATCCAATTTAAATAATGAATATGATTTGCAGTTTATATTTAACTCCTGAAACAACACTCCCATCAGATGAAGCTCCGGCACTGATCTGTGGAAGCAAAAGCGGTAAACTACATTTGGATTGACAGCTCGATGGATCTGTCCACAGGCGGCCGCATGTGGGAGGTGTTGTGATTCCTGGAGGCCTTGTTGTGTTCTGTGTGTTTCTACCCTAAGTGTGTGAGTGTGGAGCAGGATGTCCATGAATTGTTGATGAACTATATTGGGTCACACCTGGAGAAGGTTATACATCCAGTTCTAATTTTTTTTTATTCAAATCGTTCTTTGTGAAAGAGCCAGAAAATCACGAAACTCACTTTAAGATTCACTGTGTAAAGAAGGTTTCAGGACAGTGGAAGAACTTTGTAGTGCGATCATTCAAATCACTGAAATGTACCATCATAAACTGGCTGTTACTACACTACTCTCTGTCCAGGGGAACATCCTCGGTTAGCAGTGCCTGACTGTGCAACATCACCCGTTATGACACATACTGTATTCTGTCATCCATCTCCGTGATAGCGTCCTCCCCTTGACCCCTTCCTCCCGTCCAGCTTTATTTCAGTGACAGTGCGACCTTCAGGTGACACGGCATCAACAGTAAGGCTGTAGTCAACTGAAATTCTGCATCAGTTGGTCGATGCCACAGAGCACTGCGTGCACTCTACCTGCTAGCATAAATGGCTACTAATCAAAGTTACACAGCTTAGCCAAGCACATGAATTCCTGCAGTTTATCTGTTTCTTTTTCAAACATAGTTATATTGTTACCTTCAGAGCATATTTGTCAAGCAAATTTACATACAGCAACAACAGGTGATGAGGTTTACTCTGGCTTCTGAATACAAACAAAGCTAAGCGCTAACGTAGCTTGCACCACAGTAGCAACATGAAAAACAGCCATCCGACCCACTACTCTTGTTATTTAGTTGCTTTAAATGAGGCTTAACATTCACAGAGTGTCTCTTGACTGTCCCTCGATATTACAACATTAGTCCAACATTAGCTCAGCCTGTGTAGCCACATTTTAATTCCACTGCTGATGCTGTGGACCTTCCTTTATGGGTCAGCAGCACTTCGAACCTGTAAAAGCATGTTTTTCCTCTTCGATGCCATTTTCATGAATGAACACTTCCCGACATATGGAGCAGGACGCCAGCCTTATATAAAATTATTAGGGCATTGACTATGCTAATTTACAGTTCACGTGAACATGAACATGTGGCATTCATCATGTGCGGATCATTTACAACGTTATGTGAAGTTAGGAGCGTTTGATGAATCTGACGAGGCGCACTCGTATGAGGCACATGCGTGAAAAAAAAGTACAAGAAAGTTATGATAAGTGAATGAAAATGTTCTTGCATGAGGCCCACTGTTCTTGGGAAGTAGTAAATTAGTAGTAAATTACATTAATTTCACTTCTACTGCATTTGGGTGGTGGAAGGACTCAATGACAGATATGTCAAAATATTTGCAAATGGGGGCGCCTGGGTAGCTCACTTGTTAGAGTGTGCGCTCCATGTATGGAGGCTGTGAGTCCTCTGCAGCAGCCGTGGGTTCAACTCCCGCCTGCAGAACTTTGCTGTGTGTCATTCCCCCACTCTCTCTCCCCATTTCCTGTCATATTTTCAGCTGTCTTATCAATTAAAATGCAAGTCAGGTTTGAGGCGTAGAAAGCCCCTTTCCCCTCTTACAGTAGATGTTGTGCCTGCTTCAGGTCCTGCAGCTCCACCTGCTGGTTCTTCTCTGTGATTTCATTTTATAACCTTAATTCACTGAGGGATTGCTGAACATGCAGGTTCTTTCACTCCAGCATCACACATTCACCTTCCCAACAGACTTTTTTTTTTCTACAAGCGAAATTTCCAACCACTTTGACTTTTCTTTATTCTGCTGCTGCCAATATGTGAACTTGAAAAGATACCTCATGTCTGAACTCTCCTTGCCCCGATTTTCCTGTTTCTTTTTTTTCCCAGGGGGCGGCAACGTGCGTATAGAGACTGTGAAGTTGGACTTCAAAGACAAAGCCCAAGCCAAGGTGGGTTCCCTGGATAATGCTCACCACACTCCTGGTGGAGGCCACGTCATGGTGAGTGTCAGCTCCATGCTCCCATTCCATGATTCAAAGGAAAACAAGTTTTTGAGAGATTGTCTTACTAGTCAAATTAGATATAAACTCCTTTCCTTCTTCTTTGAGTGTAATTTCCCATATAAGGCATTTTGCACAGACTTGTCAGTTTCTCTAATTTGTTAATTTACCTGTAACGTGAAGAGAATGTAAACAGAAAAATCATCAGTATGTCTATAAACATTACTGTAATCTGTGACGGTTCCCTGGCCGTGACAAATTGATTAAGAGGTATGATTCTATTTGGGTGTGAGAGGTCCCGGGTTCTTTTCCCGGTCGAGCCCCCAATTTGTCACGGCCTGGCTCAGACATCACTCAACGAGGGAGATGCAGACTGAAGGCAAATAATAATTCATTTAAACAAAGACTAAAAATAGTAAACACAGAATAATCTGAGGATAAGATGAAGTGTGTAAGATGTGAGGTGTGAGGATAGAAGGGAAGAGGAGGCTCTCGGTACTCCCCAAAAACTTGGTATTTCGCCCAGATGGGTGTGATTTTGCAGGACGTAGCAGTGCACGCTTCAGCAAACTCTTGGTCGAGCTCTGTGCCCATGCACTGTGTACACACAAAAAACGGTGGACAGAGTAGAAAAGTATAGGCTGGTTTTAGTTCTGCAGTTTGGAAAATTAGGCAAACTAGACTGAATAATACACACATACAATATACAACAAGTTTACTTTATATTTTTAAGCCTTGTAAGCCCGTTTGAGCAAATACTACACTGACATCAGAATACAGACTCCACATCTTAGTATATTTTTGTTGCTGGCCATAATTTAGTCCACCTTGTCATATTTTAGCACTGTTTAGTTAATGGTGTAGTAGGGGGTAAACAAATGATCCACCTCTTTGAAAGAGAGAAAGAGAATTTACTCATCTTTTTTCAAATCCACTGTATGAATCAGTGAATAGAAACAAAGTGAATAACCTCTCTTTTTACCACTACACCCCTGATTTAGTTATATTTTCCAGTATAACATTATGATGGACAGTTTTAGAATTCATGAACTGTCAGGAAAAAGTCATGGAAAAACCTGCATTAAAATCTAATGTTGGTGGTTGCAGTGACCTCGGTTTGAGGTTACAGTTTGGTGTGAGGTCTCCTGCATGTTTAATCATGAGGTTAAGGCTCAGATTAGGGTAATGACCAACTTTCTGGGGTAGAGTTTTGCTATCTTAACCAAAAAAGTGACAAGACAACCCAACGAGAGCTAAAAAGAACATGCATCAGGCACACAGCGCTGTGTGTGACACAGGACATAAGGCGCCACCCTCGGGCGAAATACCAAGATTTTAGGGAGTCCTGGAGGCTGTCAGCCAAGAGCCAAGAGTTTTTATAACTCAAGGGCCAAGGTGCTTCGACTCTGCCCCTCAGGTACCTGCTGCATCAGAAACCAAAACATAGAATAAACAAACAAGCCAGGGAACTGTCAAAAATCTTAAAAGATAGTTTTATAAACTAATATAATGGAGGGTAAAACTGATTAAGTTTTTAAAAAAGTTAAGTCTAGATGTAATATATATTAAAAATGTGTTTAACAAGCCAATCTTCCAAAAACTTGTATTTCTTTATCTGCCTGTGAGAGTAAAGGTATAGTATTCGCCGCTATCAATAAATAATTTAGAGGTTAATCCAAACACCCTGAGCTGTGTTCATCAACTATTCACTTACTGTAGGCTCTGAAGTCGACACGGAGCAGCAGGCTGAGTACAAATACAAGTTAATCTGTGGTGTTGTTATATTTGCAGTTGTTCTAAAGCAACTCAGTCCTGAGAATGATCATTTTTGGTGAAAGTGCTTTGGTTTGCTTTGATTTTTTTTAAATTTCTAAATTTGCTCTGTGCCAGAAAACTCCCATGTCCCAGACAAGAATTCATAACTTCAAAAAATGTTAAAATGTGTTAAAAGTCTTCAAAATCTAAAAATAACAATAACATGGGTATTAAAAAAGGTGCTATTATGATCATCTTTGTTTCAAAATCAATTCAAAACCAAGAAAATGTTGGCCCTTTAAAGTTGTGTCCCAGATTTCTGTCAACTCCTTCAGATCTTTACTAAAACATGATTTAATCAGGGATTTAAAAAAGTTTGGCTACATCCTAAGTACCACTGTCTCACTCCCTGGCTTAAAAAGGTGGGAATACTGCTCAGGCACTGGTAAACCTTCTATTTTTCAACAAATTTATTAGTTATCAGATGTGTCTCAACCATAACATGTTGACTTTGTAGCCCTTCTAAATCAAAGCTCAGTAAGAATTATGTTTTAAAATGTGTATTTTGATTAGGAGAGCTTTTAGCAAGTTTAAAAAATAAAATGTATCACTACCACTATATTGTGAATGAAAAAATGTTAAGTTTTGTCAGATTTTCCATCTGAAGGAGTTGACGTCTACATTGAATAAAAAATGTAATCACGAAGAGTTTGGCCCGTTACAAGGTTTAATAGCCAACAGTTTGATCTTTGATCCACCTCAAAAGACGGTTTTGTCCCAGTTCTCAAGAATGAACGATAAATATTTTCATTCTGCATGATATGAAAATGATCTATTTCTTCTTCCCCATCCACATCTCTTGTTAGATTGAGAGCCACAGGCTGTCGTTTCGCGACCACGCCAAGGCACGAGTGGACCACGGAGCCGAGATCGTCATCCAGTCTCCGGGCCTGTCCGGGTCGGTGTCTCCCCAGCGCCACCGGGACAGCCACCTATCGTCCTCCGGCAGCCTCAACATGATGGATTCGCCGCAGTTAGCGACCCTGGCCGAGGACGTCACCGCGGCTCTGGCCAAGCAGGGTTTGTGAACACTGGACCTCTCTGGATTCCTGCTCTGCGCCCCCAGACGTCCTCACCGTGATCCCTTCAAACTTTTCTGCCACCCTGAGGCCAACCTCAGCCAAACCACAGCCTCTAAACATCTCCACTTCAACACCCATCACTCGACTCTTAAGTAGAGACTCGAATTAGGAGCTACTGTACGGTCCTCTTTATTTCCTGTCTATTTTAAATCCAGATATGTGCTATTTCTGATTCATTCTGTTGGCCTCTCTCTTTTTGAATGATGTTGCATAGAATAGTTCAGTCTGAGCGCTGGTCCTAGATTAAGTGGTAAATATATATAAAGTGGGGACCAGGTATTGGCTTGACTGGTCCTGGTCAGTGTTTTGAAGACGCTACAGCCTTTTTTTTTTCTTCTTCTTTTCTCTTTTTTTAACATGAAATAAGAAGTAATGTGGCCAGCGCACCACGCAGCACGTGTTGTTCTTGCTCAGTAAACGTGCATGGACGCCAAACCCCCCTAATGAACCAAGCATCCTTACTGCAAGTCATTCTTGTCATCCAATATATAATATATTTAACAAATATATATAGAAACATGTATAAAAATACAAGTTCTTTGCCATCTTACATGTCCTAAAAACATTTTAAAAGGAAGCGACAAAATGGCTATAAAATATACCTGTAAAATTGCATTACTGCAAGAACTAGGTCATGTTATGACGAGCATGTATTGATTCTAATATTAAAAAGAGGCTATTTTGTAATCTTAAAAAAAAAGGATTTTAGTAAGTTATTTCCTCAATTATTGGATAAAGATAAAACAAGTTCATGTTTTGTAGTTATTAGTTGTTTACAGTGTAATGCTTGGTGACAATGTCAGACAGCTGAATTGGTGTTGCTAAGGAATGCATCTCAGTCCTGTTGAAGAGCATCATACACGTGTACCTGCTCAGTAGTTCAATATAGACGCCTGTTTATACATCGGAACAATATTAAAAACCGGAGCTCTTTCCACGAAAACCTCCATCCAAAAAGGAAACAGCTCAAAGTATCTTGTCTTTACAGCTGCAGATATTCATCTCACGTGAGCGAACGGTGCAGACATTCTCCCGGGCTGATGTCGCACTCGTCAGGACTGTCTGTCGTCTGAGCCGCCGCCGAAAGAAAGACGCTACGAATACGCGACCTGAGACCGAGCAGGAGATGCAGCTACTCTGAAATCTGTCTGTGTGTGTGCGTTTGGTGCAGATCCCATGCCGTTTTACGACGTATGCTACCGTATCTGGGTGTTTTGTTGCAATATGTGGGAGAAGAAAGTGGAAGAAAATATTTTGAAAAATCCATTAAAAAGACAATTCATGAAGAAAAATAAAAACGACCGAGGGGAACTCCTCGGATCCTGTTACATCTGTTAGGAAAACAAGTGTTTGGGTGATCTAGTTTCTTTTTCAGACACCATTTGTGGTATATCCTGCCTCCTGCCTACTTAACTGCCCTCACCTGCGACTGTTTGTTTGCTTCTGTGTTTTTTCTGCATACCCCATCTCCGTGTGCCCCCTCCCCACCCTCCTGCTCCACCCCTACAGCAACTGTAAATGTATTTAAAAGGTCAAGTAGATGTACGCAGTTTTTCTCTTGTTGATATGACACCAATTACAATAATTAATGACAATAAAAAGGACAAAAAGTGATACTGGAGTACTGTCATCTGTTCAAAGACAAAGCTGATGTTTTGAATTTTTGGAAATACAATATTTGCTGTCTTGTTGAGAGTTACAGGAGAAAATTGATACCACTCTCAAGTCTATGTGGTAAATATGCAGGGTTCTTATGGGTGCTGGAAATCCTTGAAAACACTTGAATTTTAATATAATGTTTTCAAGGTTTGATTTTGGATGAAGTGCTTGAAGCTGTAATTGCATTCCTTTCATAATGAATCATCTCTGACTGAATAGTTTGCTTTTTAGATAAAATAAGTCAGAGAGCCTAATTGCTTTTGCTTTTCTCACATAATAAAGACGACCCCTCGCTTGCCACTTCGTGTGTGGCCAGACTGTGGATGTGCCCCCTCTGATGGAACAGCTAAGCTAAGAGGCTAACAGATGACAACGTGCCAGGAGGTTGCTGTTTCAATGAGCGTAGGCTTAAAAATTAAACATGTTTTTTTTATTTTTTTATTTTTTTTTAAGTAATTGTTTGAGTGATTCCTTTATATTGGCTCAGCCAGGTTAGATAGGATTCAAAGTCTTCTTACAGACAGGTGACACATTTTTAAACAGGAAACTTCGTCATATTTTTACTTTAACTTGTCACCCTTCTGTAGACTTCTATCACGAAACATAAATCGTTTTGTTTTTTTTATAGCACAGTAACATCTGATTTAATGTGATGAAGAAATCAAACAGGGCCTAATTATTTTGAGCATATATGTCAGTTAGCACAGCTGTAAGGTGCTTGAGAAACTTGAAAATGCACCTTGAAAATGCTTGAAAAGTGCTTGACTCTGGCTTTGGGAAAGGTTTAGAGACTCTGAATAGGCCCAAATGTAGCAAAAATCCACCTACCAGAACCTCTAAAGTTCTCTAACACAGTTAATGTCGTTTTTTAAACCTACAGAGTGTAAAAAAAAAAAAAAGTTTTACGCTAAGCTATTTGAATGTTAGCTCTAGCTTCATATTTGAAAGACAAGCATAAGAGCGGTTTTAGGGCTGTATGTGTTCATTTGTTCTTCTGCCCCCTCCAGCTCCACCCGTTTAATTGATCATGAGGTGCACCTGGCCTGAGTGAGGAGCTTAAAAGCACCAGTGTCGGCAGCAGAAACCAGAGGCTTCAGGTCTGGGGGCTGCTAGTGTTGCTGCCTGTCAGAATAGGGTTAATCTTACGTTTTGACTTTGTGCCTTTCTGTTTTTCTAGTTTATTTGGGTTAATGGTGGAATGTTGTTTGCCCCAGTAGAGCCACTTTTGAGTGCGGCGTAACACTGGTATCTTGTCTTTTCATCTAACAAGAAAGTGAAGAAGCGTATTTCCCAAAATGTCAAATTATTCCTTTAAACACACATCTGTCTGAGTTATGTCTGCAAATGATTTGCATCAAAGAAGCAGAGTCGAAACTTTGGAAATAAAATGGGAGTTTTTGAAAAGTTTATTGTGAAATGGCAGAGGACACAATAAGTTAAGACCTAGGGATGGGTTGGGTGAGGAGTGGATTCATTTTGATGGTCAGTCCTGGTCAAAACCAGTCACTTCACTGGCAGATAGACAGGAAGTGACAGGAGTAGGTGGTCATTATTATCCCTGTTCCACTGTGAAAACCAGCGATGATTAAAAAAAAAAACAAAAACCAATGAGACGGGGACTTGGATGACAATGAGGAAAAGAAACGTCTCGGTGGAAATCAGGGCGGCTTTCCAAAGAGCCGGAGGAGGAGAGAAAAATAAAGCACCAGTTGGACAAAAAAAAAAGTGTAGAACAAAACAAAAGGGTTTAGGAAAAGTGACATCTCATAGTCCTTTGTTCCCCCTGCTTCCTCAGGTGGTGCAGGAAACAGTGAGTGGATGTCTTGACACCATGGGGTCTGCACATATACGATGCTCACCACCGCAGTGGCAGGGTCCTTACACAGACATGATGTGCTTGACAAAGGCTGCAGATGGAGACCGGGGCAGCACACAGAGAGGACAGGAGACAGGGAAAATGAGTGAGTGAGGAGAGGAATGCAAACTCAAACGCACAACTAGAACAGCTGTACAGCACAGTTCAGATACTGACTATCACACAATAAAATGTGTTTGATCTGGTTTATGCACCATGTAAATTATTGTATATTCACTCTATTGGAACACAGTGGAAACTGACATCTCACTTCCTGGGTTAAGTATGCATTTAAAGGGGCACTCCAGAGATTAATTACAGGACCTTTTTACAGGTGGGGGATTGGAGACAGATTTTAAAGGTGCAATATACAACATTCAGCCTCACTATGTAAAGAGAATAATTGTATGTTATACCCCTTTCCAATACACATTTGCTGGCTTGGCTCGACTTGGTTTGACTCGACATGTCAGCTCAACACAGCAGGGATTCGCATCTTCATTACAACAGAGTTCCCTGCTTAAAGATGTGTCTCTAACTGAAGACAAGCATAGCCCAAGAGTGACTGTAAAGCGGCGAATAAACGCTCAATTTCCTATAAATTCTTCACAATAAAAGTCCTTCTCATTATTGTGTTGTCTAAAAGTTTTGATTATGAAGCAGTAAAATTGGGAAATATTAGCTAGTGAACATGAAAAAGTAAAATAAGGCAGATACCTGAATGCACAAACAGCAACGCAGAAGAGAAACTGAACGTCAAACTACAAATACTCAGTTAAAAGCTACAAAAGTTTTGAAAGCTGAACACACAGAGAACACCTTCCTCTCTACTCTCCAGAGACACAAACTGACAAACACGAGTAGAGTCTCACAACAGATGCGTGTTTGAGGGGGAGAGGGGTTTTGTCACAGGTTGACTCTGCACAGCTCAAAGTGTTAAAAGTGGTAATGAAAATGCAAATCAGTGCGGCACAGTTTGACTTGGCACGCCCAAAGGTGCAGGTGACAGGGACAGGTCCCTCTGTCCTCCTCGAGTTCTGTTTTCAACATGGCAGCCTGATGAATCACTTCCTCATATTATAGATAAACATACTACACTAAAATATGTTTCTTAAAATATTTTACAATAGAAAAAGGCGATGCAGTAAAAGAATATTGATTAGTACTGCCCAGCTTCACACTTTGATCTGAGTTTCAGGAAACCAGAAGGAAAATGGCGGTTGCCTGGTCACAACATATCTCGTATTACAACCTAACAGTATGCTAAACCATGTTCCTGAAAACATTTAGGCGTTTATGTGAGTTTTGTGAGCCTCCGTTGGAAATCAGGTCCTGTCTGGTTTCCAATCTTACAATCTCTTTTGTGTTCTTGTATTGCAGCAGTACAGTACACAAAATACGTTTTTAAAAAACATTTTAAGCAGGAAATAAGCGAAGTAGTAACATAATCTTGTCTAGTTTGACAGTTTGATCTGAGTTTCCAGGGCCTCTGTTAGAAACCAGAGCCAAAATGGCAGCCGTTTGATCATAATGTATCTCATATTACAGCTAAACATTACACAAAACTCCATATTTGATCAGCACTGCCTAGTTGGACAGTTAGATCTGAGTTTTGTGTCAGGTGTTGCTGATTGCGTCTTTTTTTTCCTGCAACTTTATTGAGTAAACAAAGCACACATTTGTTTTTATCTGGGATGCTTGCGACCTCTCGTGGTGGTAAATGTCGTATACAGCACCTTTAAAAAAGTCGTCAAATCGAAGTAGTAGACATTGTGATCTGACTTTTAGTCCCTAGTATGAGTCAAGCTAAAAACAATAACAACAACAAAAAAAAACCTAGCTCGCAGCTAATTCATTTTTTTATAGGCAAAGATGACATACAACTGGGTGGAGTGCCACTTTAAAATGATATAAGAATTATTGTCAGTAATTATAAAATATGTTAAATAATTCATAAACAGTGTAGAATATAAATTAGATAGATAAATTATTATATTTGCATATGTAATTAGTCATAATGTCATCATTTGTGGCTCACCCTCGTAGTTGACACAGCCGTTCTCATCCTCCTGTCCTGCCATGAGAGCATCAATCTCAGGCTCAGTCATCTTCTCTCCTGTAGGGGGAGACAGAGGACAACCAGTATTAATAACACACACTCACACACAGTAAAACACACACACACACACAGAGACAGACATATGAGTGCCCTGGCCCGACTCACCCAGTGTTGACAGAACAATACGCAGCTCAGCGCCC